>PVKH010009089.1:0-19048 GCA_004027955.1 Chaetophractus vellerosus
GAGCTGGGAAATTCTCTCTGAATGTTGAAATCAGTTCCCCTTTATGGAAGTCAACTGAATGGATAAAAGTGTCATCCATTCTTGACCCAGTTTCTCTGATTGATGCAGATGTAATCAACCATCCATGCAGTAAACTCACTGGTGATCGAAGTCCATAAATGCTCTTGTATTACAATTAGCCCAGTGCTTGCTGGACCTAATACCTGGACACAATCACCTGGCCGAGTTGACACATTAGCCTAACCGTCACAACTAAGCAGACATGTACTCATTTAAAATTGAGGAAGATCCAGCCTCGCCACTATGTAGTCCTTAAAAATCATTAGACAGTTATATGGGTAATGATATATTAAAGGAAGTAAGCAAGGTACCAGGCAGTATGTATAGTATTCTTTAGTATAGTTTTTTTGACACTTATAGAAAATAATAAATAAGCATTTAAATCCATATAATATGAATTTAATAGGATATTCATATATATAAATAGAAAAACAGATAGAGCCAGACATATATCATTTTAAATGCTTATGCTAGCTCTGTGATAATATACAGTAGCTGGATGAAAGTGATTTCCATAAGGAAGGTGACTTCGGGACAGGAGTGGAAGACAAACTTAGTTTACAATGTGTTTCCCTTCATACTTATTAAATTTTTGTACAATTCCCATATATCATATACTCAAAATATACAGAGAAAATAACCTTTAAAAACAAAAATGAGTCAGATCTACATATTGTGACACAGAAAAATAACCATGATATAGTATTAGGGGGAAAAGGAGTAAATCATAGAAAAATATCTAGTATGATCTCCTTTTAGTTAGGAAAAAAAAAATTATTCCCTCTCAGAAAAACAGTCTGCTCAGTGTAGCTGTTTCTTAGGAGTTGAAAGTAAAAAAAAAATTCCGTTAATAGTATTTCTATTCGAATTGTCTTCTTCTGTTTGTTGGTTTGTTAGTTTTGGTTGTTTTTATTTTGTTTTTGCTGTGGACCTATATTACTTTCAGAATCAGAGAAATGAAGGCATGAGGAATTTTACAATTTAGACAAAACACACACAGACAGCAACTGAATGCCCAATTAACAAGGACTCTAACACCTACTGCAAAGGTTTAGAATTAAAGCCTTTCCTCAGAGACAGCCCTCTAGGTGTTACGTATTATCCATCTTATTTCTCTTTTTTTTTCATTCATTAGTGTGACTTTAAAATTCAGCCATGTTGCTATGCATGTATCTAATCTGCTGCTCCCACCTCCCAATCCTTCCTAGTGACTATGCTTGTTTATGTGCCTTCTGGGATCAGATTAATACTCTTTGGCAGCACCTGGTAGGAGGGTAACTGCTGACCCCCTTAAGGTCCGGTGAACCATGTGCCAAGTTGTATAGAGAGTGACATGTGTCACTTCTGGCTCGGAGTATTAAATTTCCCATATAGGACCCCCAAGAATGAGCTTTTCCCTCTGGTACAAGGACGGACAGTGTTAAAAAAGAACATTGACAAAAAGCACTTTGTTGGTGTGGGTCCTCCAGGGAGGCCTCTAACACTGTGTGGTGGACACATCACATGAACAAGAAATTAAAGTGTGTTGTTTCAAATCACTGAGATTTGGGGGTTCTTTGTCCCACAGCATGGCTGGGCCTTTCCTGACAGATACATCTTCTGAGAGACTGTGTGAGACTATATCTGCAGTATATGCCCAGGAGTGGAATTGGTTTGTGTATCTGATTTGACTAGGTACTGACAGATTGTTCTGCAGGATGACTGCCTCGGCTTCTGCTCCCTGTATCCCCGATCCCTGCCAATAACTGGCATTTTCCAGCTTCTAATTTTTGCCAGTCTAATTGGAATAAATGGAAATCTCATTTTTTTTCTTTAGTTGCTTTTCTCTGATAATGAATTTAATCAACTTATTATGCTTGTTAGCCTTTGGGGTTTGTAGCTTGTAGTTTTTGTTTCATAGTTTTGGACATATCCTTTGTCCATTATTCTATTGCAGTTGCTGTGTTTTTCTTACTGATCCACAGGAATTCTTTTTATTTCATAGGCAGCAATTGCTTGTCGGATTTAGAAATTTGCAAGTATCTTCTCCCATTCTGCCATTTGACAACTTACTTTTTCCACGGTCACCTTCATTGAAATGCTCAATTCTGATGGAATTGAATGCATCATTTTTTTTTTTTTTGCCTTTTTGTGCTTTTGAATTTTTTGTTGAAGGATTCTTTTCCCTCTTTTAGGTCACCAAGATATTTTTATAAGCTCTATTCTAAAGGTTGGAATGCTGAAATGTTAAATGGTTGAGTGACACGACGGCTGGTGGTCTTGTCTTCCCTTTTGTTATTTATTAAGCACTTGCCATCTTTAGCGCTTATGAGAAGTACTGTGCAAAGTGTACAGCTTATTTTAATTCTTGCAACACTGCTTTGAGGAAGAAACCATTAGAAACCCCATTTTACAGAGAAGTATCCGGGTCTTAGAGAGGCCATATAAATTTCCCAAGCTCATAGAACTACTAAGTGATAAGACTTGGATTCCAATCTGGGGTCCTGAATTCAGAGTCCCGTCTCTGAGACCATGCTAAGATGGGGTATCCTTGCCTCTCCCCTTCTCAGCAGCCACATCCTGTGGCCCCTTCACACTGCTCACCGTGTCTGTGTGTGGCATGCTCTGCCAATTCAAGGTGTCTGAATTTGTCCGGGAAGAATGGAATGCTGGAGAATGTCCTTTCCTCCCTCCTTCTTGAAAGAATTCCTTCTATTCTGCAATTAAGCCCATCTCAGCTGTCACTTCAGCTGAGAACCCTTCCCTATCGGCACCCTTCTTCCCCTCAGACCAAGTTAGCACTTTTTGCTGGGCTCCATTATAAACCCTTACACTGTATTGTTTTTGCTTCCGTATCTACAGGGCTCACAATAAACTTCAAGCTTCTTTATGGGGAGGATACCAAACTTGGTATCCCAGGATTTGTTTCACCAATCTCTAGCAAAAACACCTATATTTATAGGTCTTTATATATTTTTGTTGACTAAATTAAGTGAATTTAGTTTCCAGAAATTATGAGCACACAATTCAAAACTGTGTTTGATGCCGTTGTTCAGAGACCCAGGATAGTATGAGTTCAATGTTCAATTAATTGACATTTATTGAGCATCTGTACCCTTTTACTTGAAATGTCATTGTTTCTCGCATGTATATATGTAGTGAATAGTCTGATAATTTTCCTTTTTTATTTATTCCATGGGCATTTTTTGAGCACCTACATGCCAGGGATATGGCAATGAACAAGAAAGGTGGGGTTTCTGGTCTCGGGCTCCTGGAGCTCAGGGGAGGAGATGGCAATGAATGCTTAAATATCTCAAGTATAATTAACTGTGTGTGTGCTTCCAAAGAGGTGCAGGGTGCCCTGGGAACAAATAATGAGGGCACCTAACCTAGGGCGGGGAGTCAGGGGAGTGGGATTGGGAAGGAATCCCTGAGCAAGTGACCTTTGCACTGGGACCTGAGAGGTGAGTCTACCTCAGTCAGCCAAACAGTGGGGCAAGGACACACCAGGCAGCAGGTACAGCAGGGGAGTTAGACAGGAAAGGTGCCCACACACCCAGCAGTGCTGTCTACTTGAAGAGAAAAACAGCAGAGAAGGAATAGAGCCCCCTAGGATTTCATGAAAATTTCACAAGTTCTTGCTCAGCACATCCCATTTCAGTGATTGGCACCCCCAGGTCACTCTCTTAAAATAGAGGACTGTAAAATATTCCTTTGTTGTAACACTAATTAGAATTATTTATAGTATCATTATTTAATTAAAATAGTTTATTAGAACCTGCATTATTAAATATTTAAAGTATTTGATTAAAACCTAAATCAGAGAAATCAGGCTTCTGTAATGTTTTTCAAATACACAAACTGACACACATATTCATACACTCACATTCATAAATTCTCACACACTCACAGGCAGTGACACACGCCCTCACTCATACCCAGGCCCCCTCGCGCACACACTCACCCACAGATACATTCATGCACGATAATAACCCCTCACACTCACATTCACATAAACACTCACACGTACTCTCATACGCACACGCATTCGTGTTCTAGGGGAGAAGTGTATGCACATGCCTTCCACCCCCAGAAGCACAGATCATTTACGTAGTCAGAGTTTTAACAAATACTTATTGATAACCTGTAAGCGCCAAGCACTAGAGATACAGCAGTTAACAAGAGTCATCTCTGCCCTCGTGCTGCTGACATTCTAGTGGGAGATACAGAGAATAAGTAAGACAACAAAGAAATAAAGATTATAAGTGCAAATTGTGATGAATGCCATGGAGTAAGAAAGCCGGATGATGCGAGAACTCGTTTCTGAGAGAGTGCACCTTAGGGAGACCGCCTCTCTGGAAGACAGCATCTGACCTGAGGCCCGGATGGTGACAATGAGCCAGCCATTCAGAGGAGAGGAGAAGGAGCCGTGTGGCTGAGAGAAGAGTAAGCTCCTGGAGAAAGGGCTTGTGGAGCCAAGCAACCAGCACGTGGTCATTATGGCCAAAGCGTAGTGAGCTGAGGGGCAAGTGAAATACGATGAAGCCTGGAAGGGAGACTGGAGTCAGATTAAGCCAGGCCCTAAATTTAAGCAATGGAATTGAGTTTCAATTTATTCAAAGAACAAAAAGAAATAGTGGACAGTTTACAAGCGCCTCCACTTGACAGGATTTGCTGTTTTTTAAGTCCACTGTGGCTACGTTGGGGGAATGGTTGGAAGTGGACCGAGGGTGGAATCAGGAGATCCGTCAGGAGGTTGATGCAGGGATCGGGAGGGGACAATGGCGGCGTGCGGAGGAGGGGGAGCAGTGGGACGGCAAGAAGACCATGGATGCAAGACTTATTTTGCAAGTAAGAAAGATGGGACTTTGTCACAGATTCGATGAGGTGGTAAGAGAAAGGGTAGAGTTAAAAATGCCTCCCTG
This sequence comes from Chaetophractus vellerosus, assembly GCA_004027955.1. Lineage (NCBI taxonomy): Eukaryota > Metazoa > Chordata > Mammalia > Cingulata > Chlamyphoridae > Chaetophractus > Chaetophractus vellerosus. The sequence goes on from PVKH010009089.1 coordinate 4,965, forward strand.
GAGTTTGACTTGGGCATCTGAGAAGATTGTGGCAATGAGCGTTCACTGAGTCACTTGTCCATGTCACACCGGGTCGCCTCACCGTATCCACAGCTTAATGTGTGCCCCGAATGTGCATTATAAGTTATCTAATTTATTCCTTACAGCATCCCTATGAAGTAGGTCCTACTAGTATCTCAGTCTTCAGAGATGAGGAAAGTAAGGCTTGGCAAGGTCGAGTAACTTCCCCAAGCCCCAATGACTTGTAAGTAAATGGTGGAATCAGAATTTAAATGAACCCAGAGCCTCTTTGGTGAGAAATCGATTAGTCCTACTTCAGGCACCTATTGTTCAGCATTTGAATTACCAAGATCCTTATTACCAGTGTCTCTTATGCTCAACTTGAGTCAGAGGTTGATCATTTCACTGCCAATTTATATCCTTCCCCAAGACTTGGAAGAACTAAGGAATTACTGACAATTCATTTTTCTATTTGTGCTGGAATAAAAGGTAGTGCTGGTGGATTGGAACGACAAGTGATAATGAAGTTTGAGGATTATGTTTGGATTTTACATATCTCCATCTCTAATTCATTTAACTATGAGATTTAACCATATATAAATTATATCTGTATCAAAATGAATGGTTTCAGAGATGAGTGATTTGGGTGCAGTTTTTTTTTTTAAACTTTCTAATTAGAGCCGTGAACACACTGTTGGCATGGATCAGATCGCATTATTAAATACAATAAGATTTTATTCCTACTTAATTGAATCGTTCCTTTTCTGATACTTAGAGGGTTTGTCTACCTCTCCATTTGGCAGTGCGCACATCCTTGACTCATGACCCTCCTTCTCCGTGCCCACTCCCTGCAGTCATCTGCATCTGTGACTTCACTTCCAACCACCAGGCCAGACCTGACATGCTTTCTGCCCTCGACTTCTCGTAGAGCTCTGGGCTGCACTTTTTTCCACCTGGCTCCAGGCAGAGAGGAGAGAGCGGGAAGGGTGTGCTTAAGGAAGACGAGAGAGCAGAGCCGTGGGAGATGATAGTGATGACAATGACAGCGATGGATGATGCTTACTGGTCACAAGGAGAAACGAGCCAAATCCAAGGAACTACCTAAGATATTGAAGGAAAGTTTTGTCTGCATTCTTCAGGCAGGCCCTGTGAGCTTGGAGACAAATCAACATTCAGATGCTGAACATTGAGCTGTCACTGTCTGTAGAAAGAATTCACTGTTCTGTACTCCATTTAATATTTGTAATTATAAACACACATTACATATGGACTTAAATCTCTAGTCTAACTCTCGAGTTACAAGCTCCATCCCTTGTATATAAAGAGGACAAAACAGAGACAGTCCTGGAAAGGCCAGTGGAAGGCACAGAAGGAGGCTTGGCGAGGGGATTTAATCGGACAAAAGGGGAAAAGAAGTCCTAACCCATTACACACTGTTCAAAATTGTAGTAGGCAAAACAGAGTTTGGATGAGTGCCTAAAGGAAAAAACGAATGTACCGTTGACTCCACATTCAACCCTCCCAGCTCCTACCCTCTATACCACGATGTCTCTCAGAGTATAAACCAGGCAGCAAGAATATAAAGCAAGAATATGGAGAGAATTTTCAGAGGTGGAGAGAGGGTGCAAGCGTGAAAGACACTGATATTCCCTTTTTCAAATCAGAGAAAAATCTTGGCATTCAGTGGTGACTCCATGCTGCTGACAGGTGTATCGTGTTAGGACCCCAGCAATCGAATTCTTCCTTCAACAGAAAAGGCAGGTAATTACCTCGTTACCGGAAGGAGGGACTGCCACGCCGGTACCAGTACTGCATCCTCACTCATCCAGTTATAAACGCAGGACTGCGTTTTAAACTCATCAACAGTCCTGGAGAGAGTTGGGATGGGGTTGGGGAGAGTAGTTCAAAATACAGCAGGGTACTTCGTTATAGGAGAGAGGTGCCTTTTTTAATTAGCCAAAACCAAAAACAAACAAACAAACAAACAAAAACAAACCCACAACCTTTGAGGGTCATTTCAGCTGTGGAAAGACAGGTCTCAAGACATAAGCAGCTGTGGAAAAAGGTGAAATAAAGAGAGCTCTGAATTGCTCTGTGTAAGAGAATAGGAAGAATTTTTGGTTTCCAGGAACAGAGATGAACAAGGGGCTGAGAAAGTCCAGAGATGAAAGGAGGAGGAGGAAGAAAAGATTATATTCAAAGGAAAAAGTGAGAAATTCCCAATAACACAAATAGCCAAGAGACTTTTAAATAACTTACACTTAATTTTATCTGTTGTGCTGTAGCCCAGTATAAGTATTCACCAAATCAGCCGTAAAAGTCTTTTATAACTGCCTTGTTTGGATTATGTTTCAGAGAATTTAAAAGGAAGCTCTGATCTATGTTGGGTCACCATAAGAAAGAGAAGGGTGCTGCCACAAGAGGTCTGAAATAAATGAAATGAAAAATCAGCATAAACCAAAATGCGAACTAGATGTGACTACAAGACATATATCCCAGAGGATCCTCAGACATACTGGGGGCACATGGGAGTTTCTACCACAGTGAAATGGAGACTCAAACTATTTGAATTTTAATGTTAAAAACCCTTAAGGCTATAAGACCAGAGCTCACATTTGAGCTATACTGCATACGTCAAAAAATTGTTTATAATATTTTAAAATGAAAATAAATACAATGGGATAGTGATTAAGAAAAAAATGATTACACACCTACAAGGTGGAAAGTTATGTAGTCAAAAAAAAGTATTGACAAAGACTACGAAGAATTTAAAATAAAATGGAAAAAGATTTTAGGTTTTTTAAGGTGGAAAAAAGATACTGTATACACAGTATAATCGGAGCTCTTTATTACCTAAATTTATCTTAGGAATGCAGGAATGACTTGTTTCTAGAAAATGTATTAATATAATTCCAATTAATAAAGCAAAAGGGGGGGGGGAGAATGTGTTCATCTCCACAGCTACTAAAACTTCAACATGAATTATTGAGTTTAAAAACTCTTATTAACATAATAATAGATGGACACTTCCTTAACATGGTTTTCTATCTGAAGCCCCAAGCCAGGAACTTGCTTACCACTGGAAAACGAGGTACATTAATATTAAAGTCTAGAACAATTTAACATTGTTGAAGAGGTACACTGGCCAGTGCATAGGCTAGAGAAATAGCAAAATATTGTAAGTGGCTTAGGCATATGTCAATAGAGACCTGATTAAGTAAATTATAGAAACTACACACAGTGGAATAACAAGTCATCTGCAGATAAGAAACAATCTCCATATTGTTAAGAAGTGAAAAACAAGGCATAGAACATTGAAAGCATTGTATATAGTGCACTTCTGTATGTATAGGAAAAAAGGAAGTTTGTATATATACAGACTGTTTCTAAAGGGGGAGATGTGAAACAGATAATAACAGGAAGGAAGACTGGGAATCTGGGAGTCTGAGAGGGAAATTTTTCATTTAAACCCTTCTATAGTGTTTGAATTTACTATTTGTATATATTATTTCTCAATTAAAAGAAATAAAGAATTTTTTAATTCTTCACAGATTAAAGGAAAAAAAAGATAGGAAGCAAAATGCTAAAATTGATTAAACTAAGGTAAATGTACTGGAAAGGATTTTATGCAGTCATTAAAAAGTGCTTCATAAATATTAATTGAATGAATAAATTAATGAATCCTAAGGGGGGAAAGGATACAGAATTGTGGGTGTGGCATAATCATAGTTATATATCACCACCAAAATATATATACAGAGAAACAAATGCCATAAGGAAACAAAGAAAAATGTAATAGTGCTATATTCTATTTGATGATATTACAAGGTATAATTCAAAATAATTCCTTCTATTTTACTGCATTTTCCAAAATTTGTATAATAAAATTTCATTGTTTTTAAAATGAAAAAAAAATTTATTTTAAGAAGGAATATGCTCTATTGGCTCTTCTGAATTAATGTGGGAATAGTAAATAAATTACTCCTAAAAGATGACTCATGTAGACCCTGCAGTGTGGCCATTCCTTAATGTTCCCCCTAGCCACAACTGTTGATTTTGAGCTTTACATGCAAAATAAACAGCAAGCCCAAAGTAAAACACTGATAAACCTGAGCTTAATCTGATTTATTCTAAAAGCAGAGACTTGCCTAAGGCAGAGTTCCTTAGCAAAACATTTGAACAGCTAAAGAAGGTTGGGAGTTTATACTTAAACCAGGTGAATTTTCATTCATAAAATTCTTTACTGCTCCTATTACAACATCAGGAAAAAATTAAAAACTGCTGCCAATGGACTTTCAATTTAATATTTATATACTTTTTGTAGGAAATAAATGGCTATGTGAAAAATATATAAGTTACCCAATTACTGTGTGTTAATGTGGTAAGTTTTAATAAATATGTTTCAAATCATTTTGGAACAATATTGGAAATCAAGTCCTAGCAAAGAAAGGGATTTGATTATATCTCTAACACATATTTAGATGTATTTAAAGACCAAACTATTGGTCTATGATGAATAAATTTGTAGTTTCAGCATTTACTACTGATTGATGAATTTCACACATACCAAATCTATTCTAGTTTCTCCCCTTTGCTCCGAGGAGGTCAGTCTACTTAAACATCTTTTACGAGAGCCATACTCAGCTCTCTTTATCCAAAACAATGGCCTGATTTTTTCTCTAGCTTATTGATGATTGACAACATATTTTCCCCTTCTGCATTTGAATTATTATGTTTTTTCTGAGTTTTCAAAAATTTGAGAGGAAAATTAAACAAATGTCCAATGGCTCCTTACTGCCGTTCACATTAGGTATTCAGTAAATCTTTCAATATCCTCAATAATTTCTCCCACGCTGTCTCCTCCCCCACTTCCTAGCCCACATATCTGTGTCACTAGTTAGGATAAAACAGTTCCATTCCAACCATCTGCTTATTATGTTTTTCCAATGCCTTGTCTTCTATACTTGGTCTGGATTGTTCTGGCTCAGGGTCATTCATGAGGTTGCAGTAAAGCTATCAGCCGAGGCTGCAGCCATCTCAAGACTTGACTAGGTTGAAGAATCCACTTCCAAGCTCACTCGCAAGGTTGTTGATAGGCCTTAGTCCCTCATTGGCTGTTGACAGAGGCCTCCATTCCTTAACACGTGGGCATCTCCACAAGCTGCTTGAGTGTTTTCACAACATGGCAACTGGTTTCCCCTGAGGTATTAATCAGAGGGGGGAAAGGAAGGAAAGAGAAAGAGAGACAGAGATGAAAGCCTCCAGGGTGTGAATAGTAGGGTGGGGATCATCGAGAGCCATGTTGGAGGCTAGCTACCATAGCTTCCACAGCTAGAAACCCACAATGTGTCCCAATGTCTCCTAGAATCTTTTTTGAATTACTGTCCCTCCCTGATTTCTTTTGACTCTGAACTCCTTAGAACACATTCTTTATTACCCTTATTTCTTAATAATGCAGGGATTGTGTGTGTGTGTGTGTGTTTTAACAATTTTTAATTTGTTACGTCTTAAATAATCTGTCCCAGTACAATGTACTTTCCTTTAGTGCAGAAACAAAGTGTGGTGGACTGAATGGTATACCTCAGTTTGGACATGTTCTTGGTCTTGGTCCATATTCTGGTGGGTGTAGACCCATTGCAAATGAGATCTCTTCAAGATGCTACTTCAGTTAAGGTGTGGCCCAACTGAACCAGGTTGGGTTGTAATCTGGATTACTGGAGTCTTTAATTAGCAGAATAAAAGTCAGATGGAAGGAGAAGCCATAGGGAGCAGCCAGAACCTGGAAGTCAATGGAACCCAGAATAGAAAGGAGAAGACACTGCCATATGCATTGCCATGTGATGGAAAAGCCAAGGACCAAGGATTCCAGCAGCCAGCCCCAGTCTGCAACAGTCTTCAGGAGAAAACATTACCTGCTGATGCCTCAATTTTGAACTCCTAGCCTCAAAACTATGAACCAATACATTCCCATTGTTTAAGCCAACTCATTGCATGGTATTTGTTTTAGCAGTCTAGAAGTGAAAACACAAAGACTCAGTTTATTTCATAATTTCTGTCTCATCGTTAGCCATATTGGGTTTATTGAATATTTGAATGTGGCTATTTGAGCATAGCTTAGTCCAGCAATTCTCAATACTGGATAACCATTAAAACCACCTGGGGGGCTTTTAAAAAATACTGATGCCCAGGTCACATCTTTAAATGGACACTGATATTTATTTAAATGTTTCCCAGCTGATTCCAGTGGGTAGTCAGTGGCATAAAGTACTTCCTGCCTGGGTCATAAAATTAAGAGGAACCAACTTTGAATTAATGGTTTCTTGCTCATTAGCCTAAAAGTCTACTAGATAATACATTTGCTGTTTTTGATAAAGTTCTTTTAATTTCAGGAATCAGAACAATGATTAAGTATCCAATATCTCATGAGTGAATCTAGTTTTATTCACATGTAGTTTCCTTCAGTACTCTGTCAGAAATAGAAATATACATAGTTAGTTTTCTAAAATGCACAATTGCCATAAGATCTATTATGAAAATTAAATCACCAAATATAGTTAGTAAACAATTTCCAAGAATCATGACAATCTACTGAACTGACTACAACTGAGGTCATAAAATTATTTCCAATAGTCAAAATTAAAATTTATAGTTTGGAGATTGCTTTCAATGAGTCCATTTAAGATGTGTCAGGAAAGGAAGTGTCAGTTTCACATGAAGCCCTTAAATCTTTTCCTCGCTTTTTACATTGTCCATGAGGTTTTTAATTCCCCACCAATTCTGCTTCCAAAAGCTCATTTTTTTTCCCCTGCAAACCACAATCCACAGTCCTGAAAAGGATGGAATAAAAAGGCCCCTTCTGATACAAAAGAGTTTTCTATGACTTGAGACATCATAAAGAAAGGTGATTATATCCTACCGGGTAGAAAAATCAGCTATTTTCAATTTCTTATTCAATAGTGTTAGCTGTTAGCCTTAGTTCTTTTGCCACTCTAATTCCCATCCCCTAATTTGAAGAAATAAGTGGTGAGCTCATTTACCTCTTAAGAATCAGGTGCTTCTGGTATAGACGAGGCTCTTTCTGAAATGCTAAGTAATTCAAGCCAGAGGCTAAAATTTAGGACAATAATTCTCAAATGTGGTACACATCTTTTACATTTTTTGTTAAGTACCTGTCCGTGTCCTACAGCAGACTTAACCAGTTTTAATAACAAAACTCGTACCCATGGGCATTGAAAGAGATCAAGATAGAACTAAGGATTTCTCAACATCTTGGCCCCCATAGGTACTTCTGGCATGCTTCTCCATATCCAGCATAAATAGATCAGATTAACAGCAACAACAATAAAAATTGCATGGTTGCTAAAGGTCAACCAGGGAAAGAGAAATCGAAGCACTTCAAGACAAAATGGAATTCTGTTTATCATTGTTCTTCCTGATTGTCTTAGTTTGCCACAGGGCTGCTGATGGGAAATACCAGAAATTGGTTGGCTTTTATAATGGAAAATGTATTTGTCTCCCGAAGCTCAGCTGTGGGCAACCAGGCATAGGGCTTGTCTCTTTCTGGACCTCCTCTCTTGGTGTCAGCTGCTTCTCTTTCTTCCTGAGCTCAGCTATGAGTTATCAGGCATATGGCTCATCTCTCCCTGGGACTCGGCTCTTTGAGCCTCTCTGGGCTTCTCTCATTGAGCTCAGCTATGGGTGAACCCTGGATTCTTTTCTCTTACATTGCAGAATCAAATATGGCAGAGCTCTCTTTTCCTCTGTCTCTCCATTTATATCAGATCCAGCAAGAAGGCAGAGACCCAAGCTGGCTCATGTCTCACTGAAAGTAGTCCAATCAAAAGCAAATCTAATCAAGTGATCTAAAATGAATTTAATGCAATCAAAGGGTACCACACTCACAGGATAGATTAGTTTAAGAACATAGTGTTTCTCTTTTGGGGATTCAAGAAAAATTCAAACAGTCACATTGATTAACAGATGAACTAATGCAGAATTATATTATAACAGTGTTTAATAGTAGACCAAAACAGAACTGACCCAGAACATTTTCCCCAATTACCATGTAAACAAAGAGTCTAGAAGATCTTTCCCATGCGAAAAAGCTTAAAAGTCAAGTTTCTGCCTGGGGCTAAAAATGAACAAGAATGACAACACTTTTTGTATCCTAACCTTACTCCTAACTTCATCTCAAACTCTATCTCAATTTCTTCTCATGTTAGACCTGATTCTATTGATTGCATGTTACAAAAGGCTTAATTTTTAAAAAGGGACTTTATATTCTTCTAAAATCACCAGTTTAACACATTAATTCTTCCGTTTCCCACTGAATTTTATAATATAGAATAAAATGCAATTAGTTGTTTAAATAATTTCCCAAATATTGCTGCGTAAAATGGTAATGCAGTCAAAATAAAACCATTTGCCTGAAAGCAGGATGAGAAAGCAGGGTGTTCTAATTGTCCATTCAACAGATAAATAAAAATCTAAGTGGGACAATAGAGTTCTAAGATTATTAAAGTACATGAAAGTAAAGGTTTTAAATCTGCACCCGGCAGGAGCCGTTTCCTCAAATAGTTGAATTATAATTTGTTGCACTTAAACATAACTACCACGTTACTTAAATTCATTCACTATATATTTTAGGTCTAAACATTTGACTGGTTAAGAAAACTAAATGAAAGCCACTGTGATGGTGAAAAGTCAGAGATATAACTGAGAGTTTCTTAAACAGGCAAAAACAAGCCAATAGAAACCCAAATGGAGTTGTTATTGAAAACTATATTCCCTGAAATATGCTTTAATAATCTATATAAATTGGAATAAACCAATGGAGAAAACTGCTACTGTGTTGAAGATAATGTGGCAAAAGTAGTACGGAAACCATAAACTACAAAATAAGTTGCAGTATTCCCATAAGAGTGGGCATCCAGCAGAGATACATGCAATGGGAGCAGAGAACAACATAAAGAACAATGAACAATTAGTTTCAGGTCTCAGAAAGCATCAGCAAAGTATACTTCTCAAAAAGAAAGGGCATTCTCTGAGGTGCAAAACCCAAATGCCTCATTTGCAACAATGGGAATAGGATACATGTGCTGAAGACGGAAACTTCCCTGGAGCTGGTTTACTTCTGAGATTCAAAAGGATGAATCATACATATTAGCTATGTTTGGAATAAGAAATCTTTCTTGTGGAAATTGAGAACAGAGATTTAGCATCATAGTAAAACCTCCACAGTGCTTATCCTCATTGACTCAGGAAAATTAATGACTAGACAAATGCACGTACAAAATCCTAGATCCTCGGGATAATTTCAGCTAACAGAGAATTTAGCCCTGAACTTTCCCATACAAAAAAGTCCTGAAAATAATTCATATTGGAGCTGGTATCTAGGTTCTTGGCTTCGTTGTGAGAAAGAATTCAAGGACGAACCACAAATTAATCAGGCAAGGAAAGAATTTATTGGGGGATGAAGCAAGAGAAAGAAAGTGCACCTTCTGGGATGAAGGCGCTCATTCTCAAGGGAGAGAAATGCAAAGTTCTGCCTTGGGGTCCTCTGTTTTATGGGGGTACAGGGCTCCAGGGTCTGAGCTGATTGGCATATTTGAAACTAAGCAAGAGAATTCTATTGGGTGGTTTAATTTGCTTAGGGGTGTGGGGATAACTGTCTGGTGGTGATTGGCTTCTGGCTGCTGTCCAGGAGCTCTGCAGGGCGTGTTGACTGGTGGTAACTGGTCTCTTGTCACTGTGGGGAGTGGTGGAGGAGCCCCTCCTACCCCTTCCCTCTTTCCCGCTACGTAGTGATGTTGCTGGCTGCTTTCTTCTGATAACACAGCCTTGGATGTGTGTGCTGGTAAGTTGCCCCTTCCTAAGTTGCTTGTGTGAATCAGCAGACTGATGTAAGCCAGCAAGCCATAGCCTCAGCCTGTGTAATTCAGCAGGCCATTTCCTCAGTTTCTCTTACCAGGTGGTGTTCGTGTGGCTTATTAGATTTTCTGCCTCCTTCTCCCTTAGGTCCCTATTCTACCCTGCCTCATAACCACCCCTGGAAAAAACCTCATCTGCTTCAAATGTGAGTAAAGAAAATGGAAGCATCACCAGGGACACACAGATATGCTACAAAGAAAAGAATGAAACAAACAAGAGAAACATCTTGCAAACAAAAAATATGAGGAAGAAAAATGTTCTAATGCAGCAGATTATTTGGGACCAAATTTTTCACCTGAAATTTAAAAAGCTCAATCAAGCAATACTATTCCTTTCGAAGCAAGAACCTTAAAAAGATATATAAGAGCTCAGGGAAGAGATGGTAAGATAATAGGAAGAGATAAAATGTAAAGTCAGTTATAAAGTGAAAGAAAAAATTACAAAAATAAAGTCAAATAGAAGCACAATGGAGAAAGACTGCAGAAAACCCAATAAAATGCATAGAAAACAGAACAAAAAAATAAAACTTCCTAGTTATCAGAAGAAATGTAAACACATACACATAGGAGAAAAGGCTGTATTTGAAAGATTTTTAACAGGTGAAAAAACAAAAAACAAAACATAAAATCATAGGACAGAATTTAAGACCTTCTACGTTACGTTTATCATAACACATATGAGTTAACTCATACATTAAGAGAAAGTGAAACCTAACCCTATACTGTATAAAAAAGACACATCTGAAACAAATGGCTCAGAAGGGAAAATAGAAGGATAGGCAAACGCATACTGGGCAAATACAAGTAAAGGGAAAGCAAAGTCCACAGTTTTAATATCAAACAAAACTGAATTTAGGCTCCAGATCACTAAATGAGGCAAAGAAACTGATTTTATAAAACCAGATGGTAACATTCAAAATGTAAATATATTTATGAATACCTGTGCATCAAATAATATAGGTACAATATTCAAAAGAAAAAAAAACTATTGAAAAGCAGTTCAATTTCTTTTTAGGATATAGGAAGTCACAAGAGAAAGTTTTTCCATCCTAAAAATGAGATAAGCTAGAGAATCTGTAACAGAATAACTTCCTTGAACGGGTCAGAGAGTGTTGGCTTTTGAACCAAATTCCAAAAAGTGACAAGTTCCTCTAAGGAGAGTCAGGATGCACAAACTACTTCACTTTTGGCAGAACATGAGAGGAAGAGGTGGCCTCCATAAAAGCAGGGGCACAAAAAAGTCTTGCTAATTGTACTTTGTTGCATCTGTTCTTTTTTCTTCTTCTCTATTTGTGTGTTCTTTTGGATTAATGGATTGTTTTAATGATATTAATCTACCTCCACTATTGATTTCTTTGTTTTGCTTTTTTTTTATTTTTGGTAATTCCTCTAGGTTTTACAATACATATCTTTAACTTATCACATTTTACCTAAATAATTTGGTATCACATATGTATCATGTTAGAAACTTATAACAATCTATTTCCATTTCCTCCTTTACCCTTTGTATAATTTTTTTGGTATAATTTTTGTATTATATTTTATTTCTATATATTTTATAAATCCCACAATACATTGCTACTATTTTGCTTCAGACAGTCAATAATTTTTTAATGAAGTTACCTAAAATGATCCAAAAACACACAGAAAACCTGAACAAATTATCACCCCATAAAAAATTGTCAAAAAGGACCAGTCTGGGAAAGTTTCAGAAGAATTCTACCAGATAAAGAGTTAGATAGCCCCATGTTATTTAAATATGTAAACTACTGAAATCCTTTTTATAAAGTGGTAATATCATCAATAGCAATGTATAAAATTGATTTTACCAAAGAAAAAGGAAATTCATGACCAGTTTTACTGAAAACAATCCCTAAGCAAACTATCAACAAATAAAATCCATCTGCACATTACAATAATAGTACAATAATAAGTCTGAGTGTGCTTGGCTCATTCGAGTACTACAAGGATGGTTCAATATTAGGGAATTGAAGAACATAAATATAAAATGAAAAACAGAAAAACAAAGAGGGAAAACTCAGGTGGTCATTTTATTAATTAGGCAACAAGTTCACTTGCATTATATTTGTTAATGTCTCATTGACAAAATCCAGTCATATAACCAAGTCAAGAGTCAAGGGAAGAGACTACACAAGAGCATGAACTCTAGGAAATTCTTGGTTCGTTGGGGGCTATTAAAGAAAGTCTACCAAATCAGTATTTGAAAGCAGTATAATTTGTAAGAAACTGATTTAAAAGACATTGAAACAGATTTCAGCAAGTAGCTGGATACAAAATTAATGTACAAACCTAAAATATTACACAAGCTATAATTAAAGAATAAAATGAAAGAAAAAATTATATTAAATGAAAAGGAATAAAGCTAAAAATATGCAAGAAGTAAATGAAGAAAACTTTAAAATAATCTGAAAGACACAAAAACATCTTAAAAGAGGAAAGACATATCATGGTTTTGAGATGAATGACTCAATATCATTAAATGTCAATTCTCCCAAAATCAATCTAGAAAATTAATATGATATTGATTAAATTATGATAAATATATTTTTAACTACAAAAATTGATTCTAAAACTTATATGCAAATATAAGGAGAATATTTAACCAGAAGAAATGTAATCTAATTTAAAAAATAAAAATTGTGAGGGGAGACTAGTTCTACCAGCTACTAAAATATAAAATAATTCCACTATAATTAAAATCTATTGGAAATGACACAAGAACAAACAGAGTAGTGAAACGAATTAAAAAGTTCAGAATTAAACCCAAATGTATATGTAAATTAATTATAAGATAAAGATGACATCTCAAATCAGTGGGAAAAACAGACAATGCAATAAATTATTTGGGAAAATTTAGATAGCCATCTAGAGTCTCCTACCAACCCACACACTTCTGGGCCTTTGTATTTGTCATTCCCTCTTTTGTCCTTACCTATTACAGGTCTTTGCTCAAATGCCACCTCCTCAGTGAAGCATTCTTTGACCACATTAATTGAAATTGAATCTTTTGCCTTTATTATGGCATTCCCCGTACATTTTCCTGCCTTGTTTTTCTCAATAACACTTGTTACTAACAAACAATTATATTTTATTTATTTGTTTATTGTTTGTTTCATCCCACTAAAAATGTAAATGCCATAAAGGCAGGTTTTTTTGTTTTGTTTTGTTTTGTTTTGTTTTGTTTTATCTTTTATGAACACTGCTCTGTCTCCAGTACCAAGGACAGTGTCTGGAACATAGTGGGTACTCAAGAAAAAAAAAGTAATGGGTAAATGGATGCAGATAAATGTAAAAATATGGATTCTTTCTTCACATATAATACTAGGAAAATCCAAATGGATCAACAATTTTAATGCAAAAATATGAAACCAATAAAATTATTAGAAAAATATTTTTTAATCTGGAGGTAAGAAAGACTGATAGCAAAGTGAACAAAGTATATGAAAAGCCTTCTCAAATAAAAAATAAATGACTCAATTCTAATAAATTAACTGACATTTATATACCTATTACTCTGTCATAACTACTGTTCTAAGTACTTTACAATGATTACCTGATAAAATTCCCACAGTATTGATATAATATATAGATCATTATTTTCCTCATATTACAGATAAGGTAACAGTGACTTGAAGAGTTTAAGTTCCTAACCTATGTAGTGAAGGAACTAGAATTTGAACCTAGGTAGTGTGATTCCAGAGTCTGTATAAAAACCATCCTATATGCTCGGCCTCATTCATATTAACAAAAATGAACTTTCCTAAAACATATTTTTTATTGGAGAAGCTGTGAACTTATAAAACAATCATGCGTAATGTGCAGAATTCCCACACAACACTCCTCCACCAACACCTTACATTGTTGTGGAACATTTGTTACAGAGTTTGAGAAAACATCACCAGCTTGTTACCACTAACTATGGTCTATAGTGCAATTGCTGTATTTTTCCCATACCCCTCCATTATTAACATAGTACCTTCTTTGGCATTGATGCAAGGATATTACAATATTGTTGTTAACTATAGTCTATAAGTTTTATTAATTGTATTTTCCCATGCATCTCCATATTCTTACCACCTTGTAATAGTGATGCACATTTGTTCTAGTTCATAGAACATTCTTGTATTTGTACTA
>PVKH010009090.1:7027-19147 GCA_004027955.1 Chaetophractus vellerosus
CCCAGATAAACAGATTAGTTTACAAGAATAATCCAATTTATATTTTTGGAATTCATAATTAAATAAAACTCTGAAACCATTACACGTGCCGAGTCGGCCCTCTGCGCATGCAGCTTGCCCCGCTCGTGGGTGGCTCCATTCCGTTTCACGGGCGGCTCCGCTCCGTGTTTTGTGGGCAGCACAGCTCTGTGTTTCGCGGGCGGTACAGCTCTGTGTTTTGCGGGCTGCTCGGCTCCGTGATTCGCAGGCACTCAGCTCCGTGTTTCATGGGTGACTTGTGGCGGCTCCGCCCTGCCCGTGGTGGCTTTTTGCCTTGCCCACGGCAGCTTTGCCCCACCCATGGCGGCTTGCCTTTCTCAAGGCTGTCTGCCCGCTCGGAGAGGTCCCCGGGAACCAAACCCGGGGCCTCCCATGTGGTGTACCGGCGCCCTTATCCACTGGGCTATACAGCCGGTCGCCAGGACAATTCTTTTATGTAACATTTAACTTCACTACATTTCAACATAGATTGTTTTACTTTATTGCTGCACATCTTTTTACATATTAGTTTAAATAGGATCCCAAGCTATCTTGCTTGTCATGGTATAAAAAATAGGAGCCTCATTCACTGCAATGGGATGTAGTTTTTTGGGAAAGAAGTGATAGTATTTTATCCATCTGTATATTAATATTATTTGTGTCCTTAAATTTGTATTAAACAATTTTATAAATTAAGTAATCATTATTCTGCTACTTGTGTAGTTTAATAATCTGAGGAAGCATCATTATTTCCTGGGGTCACAAAATAGCCCCAGACTAAAAAATCTTCAGTTTTTGGTGACTACTGAAAAGGAGAGAGACATTATCCCTGAACGTAGTTTTAGACAAAGAAAATTCCTGTGGATGTTCTGCATTTACATTTTCTATTTTCTTAGGGGATTAATTCCTAGATACCTTTAAAAAACTAGCTATATTTACATGGTATGGTGGACAACCCGCTGTTTCTATTATTTTAATTAATTAGAATCTTTTTTAGATCCTACTTTTTGGATCCTCTTGCAGTTATGTGTCTTCATGACACATCATTTATTTTATTTTTCTTTTTACAGATATCTGGAAGGTAGTCCATTTACCTTCCAGTATTCTAGGTGTTGAAAGAATTTGTATAGTAAGACAAGATGGGTTGGGAGAGTGTCAGCTGAATCTAAGCAGAAAAATTGGGTTTAAAAAAGATCTCTTCCTCTTGAAGTTTCAGAGTAAGAGAAGCCAGTGGGAGCTGCGTGGCAAGACTTTTGCCATCATAAAATTTATAGACATGATAGAACACTGCTGCCTTTTGTACCTGTGTCCTTTTAGTCTTCTGAAGAATTTGTTTTTGAGCATGACCTAGCTACCACATCATAACTGATATAACTTTAACAAAGAGTAAATAATGGAATGAAATCAGGTCAAAGAGCTGGTCTCTTGCACTAGAATATCTGAGTTTGACTGTAATCATAACCACTTTATAAATTAACTTGGTTTGCTTATTTGGACCTAATTTATTTTTTCCTTATTTTTAATTTTTATACAGCCTGTAAAATAGAATTCTGTGGTTTTGGTCTTCTCTTTAGAAACTCCTTTTCCCTTTTGCTATTGAGTAGTTAGTTATTTTAGGTAATGTAAATCATTAAAGTATGTTGCTTCTGATGGGACTTGATAGTTGAAGAGCATGAATAATGCATATTTAGACATTCTTGATATGACATAATTTACTTAACTGCCAAAAAGGCAGAAACTACTATCTTAGAAAGAATGGCTTTCTTGGTTTAGTGTGTATGCTGGTTCTGGCAGCTTTTCTACCAGATTCTTTTGTTTATATTCTTGAACCAGAAAATTTAAAGCAATAGGAATTTTTTTATATCACTCTGCTTTCCTTGTGTTTTGTCATGTGAATTTGCTAGACCACAATATGATATTCTTGTAGGTCTGCCTTTACTGTTAGATATTGTCTACATTTTGTTAAAATCACTGTATCTGCTAAAGCCCAGGTATCTGTTGAGGACAAAATATAGTTTTTGTTTTTAAGTCCAAGTATATCTATATTTATGTTAAGATCCTAGAAGGAAAAAGAAAAAATGGAAATAGGCTTCAGAGATCGCCGAAGCATTGGGAGGAAATAGTTTTGTTTTGTTTTCTTGTAGTATAGCTATAAACTCTTCAGCCTGGACATCATGGAAGTTTATTTTCTTTATGAAAAAATCATTGATGTGCTGGGTACTGAGTATTCACATAGAGATATTTGGTCCCTACATCTAGGAGAATTTCATTTTTTAAGGAATGAGCTTTGATGAACAGTTGCCCAATACAAAGATGTAGGATTGGATTAATCCAGGAGAAATTAGGACAAGTATGTAGTTTGACAGTATATTCCCAAATTATTACCTCAGCCTATTCCAAAGGCTTTTTAATGGCCAGATTATCATGGTGACTAGTAATCATGTGTTTGGATGGAAGTTGAGAATGGTCAGAGTAGAACATTCAGATGGTGCTTTCTCTCAAGTAAAAATAAAATAGGCCCTACGTTTATCAGTGTTCTATAAACCTAGCAAAATTATTTATAGGTTAGACAGTAGAAATTTGCCAAGTTTTGCTTTTGTTACTGAATGGCTCTCTGAAATGGTGATGATAAATATTTTAAACGGGAGGTGTATAGTTTAAATCTTCCTTATTGTAGGATCAGAGAGAACACTCTAAAACTAATTTCTTTACACAGATTAAGATATGTGTTTGTTTTTCAAATACTTTAATAATAAATAAATGCCAAAAAATTTGAAATCTGAGGTAACACCTTGTTTTGAAGCTACAAACAGGCCTAATTAGAGTATAGACTATTAATCCTAAAATTTTGGATCAGCTTTGACTGAACTTTGGGTGACAGGGTAAGTAGAGGATTAGGTACTAGTATCTATTTTAGGTTCTCATTAAAAGTGGGTTTTTGAGGAAATATGAAGTTTCCATTACTTTATCTCTTGCTGAGTCATCTCTTTAGTCAAAGGACCAGGGCCATATCTCTCTGGTTTCCATTCAAAGTGTGATGAAAAATCTATGGATCTCTTTCAGGAAAGGAGACTAAGATGGAAATAACTGATGAGACTTAGGATGTATCCCCACCAGATCTTAGTATTTTAGTAGGAGAAATACCTGATACTGAAGAATTAACTTCTAGTAGAATTTCAGAAATTAGATTGATGGAAGCAAATGTCCCTTGCAATTACATCACATTAATGGAAGGAAGTCTCCTTGTTCCCCAAACTAGGTTTTTATGGAATTCTGCTATGTATGATTTCTTCATGTACTTTTGGAGATTTATATAGATATGGGGATTTGTACCACTTCTACGCAGTTTACAGATATCCTCTTGGGAAGAGAGGCAGAATTAGCAAGTATGCAAATCACTCTACCACAGCTCTTTTAGCATTTTATGACTTTTATTTGTGCCATTTTATCTGTGCCATTCTCATCCCCACCCAATTTATTCACAAAAGAATTTTTGTGTGTTATAATTCACAAAACTTTGCTATTTTGGCCAATGATTTTTTGAAGTTATCTAAGAAATGATTCTATATAGTATCGATTTGGAATTTAACCATAGATATTATATAATAAAATCTTTCCAATTTCCTTTGGCTAACGATCTCCCATTTTGGTTTGTTTTTATGTACATTATCTACCCACTTAGGAAAAACTTTTGTTTTTTTTCAACCTTTTGTTTCTTTTATATTTTTAACTGTAGAACCTTTTAAAAGAAAAACAGACTTTTCTGTAAAATATTTCTTTTGGTCACCTGATTTCTTCCTTGTCCCAGCAAAGGTTCTGTGTTGAATTGTCTTCAAGACAGTGTTTTGGTAAAAGGTTTTTGGGAATCTTTATTTTTTAAAAAGTACATTTAATTATAATTCTTCTGAACATAAAAATTCTGATTATACTTTACACTTTTTGCCTGAAATTTATTGCATCTTTTTGTTGGATTTAAGTAGTAAGCATACCAAAAAGGTAATTTATCAAAAAAAAAAAAAAAGAAAGAAAGAAAGAAAGAAAGAAAGAAAGAAAGAAAGAAAGAAAGAAAGAAAGAAAAAGAAAAGTGAAAAGACCATAAATGGTCTTATACTATCTGATATTAATTTATATGAGGATATTTAGGTGTGTTGGTTTTTTGTTTTTTGTTTTCTGATTGAATTTTGTTTTAGATGCCATTCTAAATATGGTGAATATTGCTGCTAATATTCTGGGAGCAAAAACTGAAGACCTGAGAGAAGGTACTTAATCATTTTATGGGTCTTTTAATTAGTTTATACTCCAGGAAGGGGTCATTCTAGTTAGGAAAATCGGTTAATAAGCCAAACAATTTGATTTATCATTTCAGAAATACAGAAAGCATCTAAAAGATGCTTATTTATTTGAATTTCAGTGTTTGAGTTTCACAAGTTCTTTTCTTTTATAAAAGGTTCTTGTTTATATAAAACTCATGAATTTGTTTTCTGACTCTTCTCTGCTGTAGAAGTAATGATTTTTACCCCCTCATCCCTTTACTGAGGTTTTGATGCCCTGGTGGTACTTCAAGTCTGTTTTTCTGTGTCAAGTACCTACTCGGTTTAGAAAGCCCTTTCCCCCCCTTAAATAATAGCATTGAGAATACTATTAGCAAGGAAAAACAATCTTGCCTTTTTGTTTTTAAAAAATGCTTAGTTACACTTACTTTAAGTGCAAACTTAAAATGACCCATTTATTTCCTCTCATTCTCTTTAATAACTCTTTCAGATGTCTAGTAGGCATATTAATGATTTAAGATTACATAAAATTCAGTCATCTGACTTGCTTTAATTATCTAAGAATTGAGAAAGAGTATGCATTACTTATAGTTGTGAGCTTGTATGATCATTTTTTTCTAAAAGAACTTTGATTTAATAATAATAATAATAAAAAAGTCTGCATTAGCTATCCTATTTGATTTTATTTCTTCTCCCCTGAGACACTAAAGTTCTTTGTTATAATGAAATATTTTCATGGGACAGCTTTTTAAAATTGAACTCAACATGGGCATCTTTCCTAAAATAGGAAATAAAAGTATATCTGAGAATGCCACTGCCACAGCTGCACCTAAAATGCCTGAATCAACTCCTGTTTCAACTCCTGTTCCATCACCTGAGTAAGTTTTATTGCGATGTTAGAGTTCTGTTAAAATGGAGAGTTAAGTATACTAGTACAAAAAAAGAATACTTATGATTTGTGTGTGAAATGACTGCCCATAGAAAGCTCTGAATCATAGAGCAGGCATTCTGCAGCCACTGTAACATCTTTGTGTTGCCTCTTCCCATTTGTGTATATGTGTGCTGGGAAATACACATTAGTTTTACTCATCTAAGGAAAAAATAAATAGGAATATACATTTAAATTGTGTGAAAGTATCCCCACTTACTTCTAGAGCAAATATTTGTTGTTTTGATATTTATGTATTAATAAGTTCACGCTTAAAAGCATTAATTGTATCTGTGGTATGCCTACAAGCTGTAAAGGGAACCGAAGTACCTAGAGCAATGGTTCTTCACTTACTTGTTTGTCACACAGCAAACTCTTACAGTGTTCCATTTTTGAAAGTGAATTATATAGACTTTTTCCTACTTTACAGTGGGACACTTTGGGCAGGGATGCATTTTTATGTAGGTAACAGATAAAATATCTTTTTTTTTTTTTTTGCCTTTTCTACCAGAGATTATTTTTTTGTGTACAATAAACTCATGATGTTTTTGGATAAGTAGTTATAGTTATCTATATTTCATTACATATACTCCCTGTAAAACTCTGGAAGTCCTTTTACTCAGAGGAATGCTTCTTAAGAGGAGAAGATATTTGAACATGAAACTGTTGGTGCAAAGTAGTATGTAATGCAATCTGCAATAGGTATGTTTTAAACTGTAATTCCTAGGTACCATATGAATTCAAACGAGGTTTTATGCTCTGAAGGGTACAGTGGCACATTTGTATTTTTCTCCCATGTTAATCCTGAAAGTAACTGAAGATGTTTAGTGGGTGACTCGAGAGAAAATATAGCATTATATATTATTGATTCCTTGAAGGACCTAAGAAATTTCTGTCCCCAATATCTAATTATGTGGAGCCATTATTGCTATTCCCAATTTTGTAATTGGACTTTTCCAGTTAAATTCGGTCGGTCTTATTTGTCAAAATTAAATGAAACTAACTTCATTTTATATACACATACACACATATGAATATTTATTTGTGGAAATATATAATCACATTATGCTAATATAGTAGTTTTCTCTTTTCCATAATAGAGTTTAGTTTTTTATAGAAATTTTTGCATATAAAATTTTTTTCCTTAATGTTTCTTCATGTTTCTGTCTTAAACTCTTTATGATGATTATACAGTAATTCTTTTGAAGAAAAAAATGGAAATGAAAGAAGGCATGATAGGGTGTTGCTGTTAAAGTTATTATGAAATGCTGGCTTCTTTTCCTAGGTTTGAAGTTATTTTATGGTTTTTTAAAAAATTAGGATATATATAGGTGATATATAACTTAATTTTTACCAAATTAATTTTAGTTTTTCACCCTCTCCTTTAACATTACTCCTTTTTATTAAAATAATTTATTTCTTGTAGATAAGGGAATTACCACCTGAATATGTATGAAATGATAGCAGAAATCATATATTCTTTCTGTTTAGAGAAGCATGACCTTATGATGTTTTTTTTTTTTAAAGATTTATTTATTTTATTACATATCTCCCCTTCCCCCCCGTTGCGGCGACGCGCCGAGACTTGGTCACTGCGCAGGCGCAGCTTTCCCCGCTTGTGGGCGGCTTCTGCTTCCATCACGGCCGGCTCCAGTTCGCGGTTGGCTGGCTGTGCTCGATTTGCAGGCGACCTGCCCTGCCCGTGGCGGCTTTTGCCTGTCCGTGGCAGCTTTTTGCCCTGCCCATGGCGGCTCCGGCCCGCCCATGGCGGCTTCCATTCTCAAGGCGGTCTGCCCGCTAGGAGAGGTCCCTGGGAACCGAACCCAGGGCCTCCCATGTGGTTTCCCAGCGAGCTCTTTATCCACTGAGCTATCTAGCCGGGCCCCCTTATGATGTTTTAATTTGGTCCATTTACTATTTCACTGCCAACAAAATGAAAATCCATCATTTAGATATGTCTATTTTTTTTTAACCTTCTCCCACCTTTGCTAATATAATATTAGCCTTTATTTGGAGGCATTTTTAGGCATTCCTATTAATTTTTCAGATTTCCTTTTGGTATTTAAATTACTTTAGCTTTTCAGATTGTACCTTTTGTGCTATAAGGCTGCACCTAGAAATTAATTATCTTCATCTTGGAAAGGACCAAAAAAAAAGAAAGGACCATAGGCATTTTAATTTACAACACTGTTTTCACCAATCCCAACTCTATTGTTCCTCCCCCCTCCCCCCCCCAATACTACAGAGCCTGAATATGGAATTGAATTGGTGGTACTATTTATTAGAAGCCAAGATTTACATTAAAGTAGTTAATTATTTGCCTTTTAATAATAGAAAATTAGCCCAAAATATATTAAGATTATTTGGTGGGGGGGAGGTATATTTCTTCTCTTTGAAACAGATGATTTTTATGCACATGTGTTCTGTGTTTAATGCTGCTTTGGAGTTCCCCAAATCATACACAGAAAAATTATCTTTGAGAAATCTAGCTGCCTTTTGAAAATAGCATATTCAAGCACAAAGTTCATTTTTAAGTATTAAGAATCCTGGATTCTAGTTCTAGCTCTGGTTCGATTCTTGTTCTAGCCCTTGGGCAACTAGATTTCCTATCTCTTGGGGTGGTGAGGCTGGTAAAGATTTGGTAAATATTTATGGGAGGTAAAGTATAACATATATTCAGTGACTGGAAGTGTTCATGTACAAACAATTCTAATTTGGAGATTAAAGAAAACCAAGTTTGATATGGTAAATATGGGGATTTGAAACATTGTTGGTCACTTGATAAATAAATGGTCTTTCTGCTCCCATTTCTGAGCAATATTTGTATTTATAATGAAGATGTTTTGAAAGGGAAAAATTCATACAAAAATTGAATTTCTTCTATGCTGCCCCCCTTTTATCTTATGTATGATACATTTATTTCATTAACTTAAAATTTCTCATTAAAGTAATTTGTAATTATGATACATTTTTCTAGGTTTGTAACCACTGAAGTACAGACACATGACATGGAATCATCAACACCAGATACTCCAAAAGAGAGTCCCATTGTACAACTAGTTCAAGAGGAAGAAGAGGAGGCAAGTCCATCTACAGTGACCCTTCTGGGCAGCGGTGAACAGGAAGATGAATTATCACCCTGGTTTGAGTCAGAGACACAAATATTTTGCAGTGAATTGACCACAATTTGTTGTATTTCTAGTTTTTCAGAATACATATATAAATGGTGTTCAAGTACAGTTGGTCTTTATAGGCAGCGTAGCAGAACTACTGTGATTAAAGCAAAAAATTATCTTGTGTCAGCTGTACCATTACCACGTCCTGGAAAATCAGGAGATGTTTCAGTATTGCAACCTCCGAGTGGCAAATTGGACAGTAAGAATATGGAAAGGGAAGCTGAAACTGTTGTTTTAGGTGACTTAAGTAGTAGTATGCACCAATTTGATTTAATTAATCATACTGTAGATGAAATTGAACTTGAACCAAGCCATCCTCAAACTCTTTCTCAGTCTCTTCTCTTGGATGTTACTCCAGAAATCAGTCCATTATCTAAAATAGAAGTATCTGAGTCTGTTAAACATGAGGCAGGACATACACCATCACACGGGATTCTCCAAGAGAGTGTTGTTGAGGTTGATAATGAAACAGAAAAGAAGTCTGAGGGCTCAAGTTCTGTAGAAAAGCCGTCTGTGATCTATGAAACAAATAAAGTTAATGAAGTAACAGATAATATTGTAAAAGAAGACCTGAACTCCATGCAAATTATCACCAAGCTGTCTGAAACAATAGTGCCACCTGTGAGCACTGCCACCATGCCAGACAGTGAAGATGGGGAAGCCAAAATGACCATAGCTGATACACCAAAGCAAATGTTGACACCTATTATGGATTCTTCTTCATTACCTGAAGTAAAAGAGGAAGAACAGCCTCCAGAAGATACCCTTTTGACTATTCCTGGATCAAGTGGATTACAGAGAACAGCTACAGATTTTTATGCTGAATTGCAAAATTCTACAGATCTAGGATATGCTAATGGAAATCTTGTACATGGATCAAACCAGAAGGAGTCAGTATTTATGAGACTTAATAATCGTATTAAAGCCTTAGAAGTTAACATGTCTCTCAGTGGTCGCTATCTAGAAGAGCTTAGCCAAAGGTAAGCTTTATTATGAATTAGCACAATCCACTTTGCACAATGAAGTAGCATAGTATGATCTATGACTACACAAGAAGACGATTTAATTATCTCATGAGATAATAGTAGTAAGCACAATTTTAGCTGGAGAAAGTTTTCGTTTTAGAAGTCAAGCCTCACTACTCAGTTGATGCAACACCTTTTTATTAGGCTGACAACTTTGAGATATCTCCTTTCTTTTGTTGCTTAACTTTAGCCATGTGTACTGTTTGATCCCCGAGGGTTCATGGGGAAAATTATAGTATATAGACAGTGAACAGATTTCATATAAGAGAGTAGGCAAGAGTAGAAAAATGAAGACTAGATTGGACTGCACTGGATGCTTAGGCAGCATTTACACACTTTCAGACAAGTCCTAGAGGCAATGCCAGTATGTTTATGCCATGATTAAGTCTCCAGGCACAGTTCTTCATTTTTTAACCTATGTACTCTTTTAATCTCTTAAGAGATTAAAAAAAAAAAGCTCATTTTCCTTAGAGCTTCTCCCTTAACATTTTACAACCAACTAGGCACCAAATGTCTAGAGTTCTTGAAACACCACCTTTCCCTACTTCTCTTAAATTGAGATGCTACTAATGAAATGCCAATCAGGTAGTCTTTATTTTATTTCCTAAGGGGATTTCTTCCTAATTCTTACATATCATTTATTAGTAAATTGTGTGTATATGCATGCATGCCCACTTAATTACCTCATACCTGCTCTTGCCTCTTTGCCACTCTTATCCACCCCAAGGGAACCACAGAAATCACAAAATCTTAGATTGCAATAAGATGTGTAGAATTGATGTTAAGATAGCAAATATCTCTTCTATGTCAAGGGATTTGACTTCTTATACTTTTGCAAGTATTTCTGTCTTACACAGACCTCCTAAGAGTCATTTTAAGAAAAATAGATTTATCTCATATATTCAAATTAGAAGAGTGTCTCCAGTACTAAAGGAATAAAAAACTAAAGCTAATTTAAATCAACACTTAATCCACAGGTACCGAAAACAAATGGAGGAAATGCAAAAGGCTTTCAATAAAACAATAGTAAAACTTCAGAATACTTCAAGAATAGCAGAGGAGCAGGTTGGTCATCTTCATGCCTTCTTTACTTTTTATATAAATTTCCATTGAATTTTGTAGGACCTCACAATTGAGGACAAATAATGTTAGTTCATTTTCACCCTGATAGTTGATGATTAAACCTACCTTATGTCTTGCTTGGAAAGTGATGTAGCTCTCAGTATCAGTATTTCCTTTAGAGAGAATTTTCTTGAGCATAATTCATTCATTGTTCAAGAGACATTTATTGTAAAGGGCCTGTACTCTATGTACTGGGAATACAAAATAGTAGAAATAGAACTTTTCCCCTCAAGAAATTCATAACCTTGTAGGGGAAGAGAGGTACAAACAGATGATTACCCAAAAAATGTGATAGCGTTATATAATACAATAGAGGTGTTATAGAAGTTAGACAGGAATGACTAATTCTCACCATTACTTGGAATTGTCAAACTTAACTTTTTTTGACATAGTGGATATAAAATACTCATAGTTTTAATATGATTTTTCCCTGACTGTTAATGATAGTGAACATCTTTTCTTATGTTTATTGGCCATTTGTGTTTTAAATTCTATGAAATGCCTGATCTTGGCTTTTGCCTGTATTCCTTTTGGATTGTTTATCCTCAGAGTTCTTGTGAGGTGTAGGGATCCAATTTAATGTCTTCTTTATGAAAAAGCACTATGTATTTGCTAATTCATACTTATTCCACTGATCTGTGCTGCCACCTCTGCCACATATAGTAAAATCTGATTAACATAAATGGGTCTCGATCTCGTCCATGTTTTCTCCATCTCTGCTACCACTGATAATATTGCAGTGAATATCTTTGTAGTTGTCTTGTTATGAACCTGCCTGAGACCTTTGGGAGGTATTTCTAGGAGCAGTATTGTTAGGTCACAAAGTTTGCATATTTACACTTCCACTGTAGTACGTGAAGGTTTACATAGCTCCACATTTCTGTCAATACTGAACCTTACCCAGCTTTCTAATTTTTGCTAAGCAGATGTGAAATAATCTTTTTTTTTTTTTAAGATTTATTTTTATTTATTATATATCCCCCCCTTGCTGCTTGTTCTCGTTGCGTTCATTGCTTTTGCATTCTGTGTCTGCTTGTCTCCCCCTGCTGTGGCATCCTGCTGAGTCAGCTCACCACATGGTGGCCTGCCTGCTCACGGCGGCTTGCCCTGCCCACGGCGGCTTACCTTCTCGAGGTGGTCTGCCTGCTCAAGGAGGCCCCGGGAACCGAACCCAGGGCCTCCCATGTGGTAAACCGGAGCCTTACCAATTGAGCTACAGCCGGTTCCTGAAATAATCTTGTTTCAATTAGCATTTCTCTGACTGCAGATATTTTGAAGCATCTCTTTGGGTCCTTAGTTTTTTATTTCCTTTATAAATTGCTTGTTCATATCCTCATCCATTTTTCTGTTGGGCTTACACTTCTACTTGTTGGTTTGCAGTAGTTTCTTGTGTATATTAGGTATTCTAACTCCTTGTATATTCTGTATCAACTCTCATTCTGTCTGCTTATTAACTTTGTCCCATGGTGTCCTTTGAGCAGAAATACTTAATTTGAGTAATTAATTTAAAAATTATTTTGATAAATTTTCTGATGATGAATAACCCATGTATTCTTTTTTTTTTTTTTTTTTTTTTTTTT
>PVKH010009091.1:0-19050 GCA_004027955.1 Chaetophractus vellerosus
CAAAGGACGAGCTGGGAAATTCTCTCTGAATGTTGAAATCAGTTCCCTTTTATAAGCAGTCAACTGAATGGATAACAGCGTCATCCATTCTTCATCCAATCTTGCTGATTGATGCAGATGCAATTAGCCCCAGGCTTGCTGGACCCAACAGCTGGGCACAATTACCTGGCCGAGTTGACACATTAGTCTAGCCATCACAAGGTGGCACTTCCAGTGCAGGTCCCTGCTCAGGAGGGACATATTGGGAGCACGTATGTCTAGCCCAACTTGTCTGGTGGGGCCTGAGGGGATCACCTTCCCAGAACTTGACCAGCATATACAAGGCAGCTCTCCTACTTCTCCTGAGAGCAGTCAAGTCTTGCTGCCTGGGGCAAAGGATTGCTGGCTATAGGACATTCAGTGCAGTGCCCAGGACCATGAGGAGACTGCTTCCTAGGGAAGACGGGGCAATCTGAGCTGCCCAGGGAATTCCTACGGCCAATTACATATGCCCAAGACAAGGACCAGGGAGGTCCCTACCCTTTGAAAAACTCGTTTGGATAAGCCCCAATGGAAAGCACACAGGTCAATCTGCAAAGACTGGGGAAAATGTTTTCTTTTTTACCTTCTCCCTTGTTGTTGTTGTTTGTTGTGATTGTTGTTAGTTCCTGGCATTCAAAGAAAGCTCTGTCATAATACCAACTGGATACAGGCTTAAGGAAAAGACACCTCAGAGTCTAAATTTCAGCAATAACAAACCAAAATGTCAAAATGTCCAAGTTTCAACAAAAGATTACAAAACATACAAAGAAACAGGAAGCAACACTCAGGCAAAGGAGAAGATTAAAGTATTAGAAACCATCAATGAGGAGGATCAGGCCTGGGACTTAAAAAAAAAAAAAAAAAGGTCCTAAATATGCTCAAAGAACTAAAGGAAAACATGGACAAAGAACTAAAGGAAATCAGGAAAATAGATGAACTCAAAAAGAATATTGATAGAGAGAAGGAAATTATGAAAAGGAACCAAACAGAGCTAAAAACCCCAATAACAGAAATTAAAAATTATTTAGAGGGGTTCAACAGCAGACTGGAGCTGGCAGAAGAAAGAATCAGCAAATTTGAAGATAAGACAAACAAAATCAGTCTGAGGAGCAGAGAGAGGAAAGAATGAAAAGTGAACACAGCCTGAGGAACCTGTGGGACATCATCAGGAGTCCCAGAAGGAGAAGAGAGAGAGAAAGGGGTAGTGAGACTATTCAAAGAAATAATGGCTGAAAACTCCCCAAATTTAATAAAAGACATGAATATACACATCCAAGATGCTCAAGGAACAGGATAAACCCAAATAGATCCACACCACACCGTGTTGTAATCAAACTGTCAAATGCCAAAGACAGAATTCTGAAAGCCACAGGAGAGAAGCAACATGTCATATACAAGGAAGCTTCAATAACATTAAATGCTGATTTCTCATCACAGACCATGGAGGTCAGAAGGCAGTAGGATGACATAAAGTGCTGAAACCAAAAATTGCCAACCAGGAATTCTGCATCTGGCAAAACTGTCTTTCAAGATTGAAGGAGGAATTAAGACATTCCCAGATAAATGAAACTAAGGGAGTTTGTCACCACTAGACAACCCTATAAGAAATGCTAAAGGGAGAACTGAAAGTTGAAAGGAAAGGACACTAGACAACTGAATGAAGCCACGTGAAGAAATAAAAATCTCTGAGGGGCCAGCTCGATAGCCCAGTGGTTAGGGCACCGGCATACCACATGGGAGGCCCCGGGTTTGGTTCCCGGGGACCTCTCCTAGCGGGCAGACCGCCTTGAGAATGGCAAGCCGCCATGGGTGGGCCAGAGCCGCCGTGGGCAGGGTAAAAAGCTGCCACGGACAGGGCAAAAGCCACCATGGGCAGGGCAGGTTGCCCGCGAATGGAGCGCAGCCAGCCACCCGCAAACTGAAAGCCGGCCGTGAATGGACGCAGAAGCCGCCCACAAGCAGGGAAAGCCGCACCTGCGCAGTGACCACTCTCGGCGCGTCGCTACAGCACGGGGGGAAGGGGAGATATGTAATAAAATAAATAAATCTTTAAAAAAAAAAAAAATCTCTGATAAAGATTCTGACATGGGTAAATACAAATACCAGTACTATTGTATTTTTGATTTGTAACTCCACCTTTTAGTTCCTACAAGATCTAAAAAGCAAATGCATAATATGTAATGATATATCAATGGTTTTGGATACATGATTATAAATATGTAATCTGTGACAAGAATTACATAAAGGTGGGGGACAGACAGTTATAGGAACATAGTTTATGGATGCTATTAAAGTTAAGTTGATATCAAAGCAAATGAGATTGTTATAGATTTAGGATGTTAAGTTTAAGCCCCATAGAAACCACAAAAAAGTATCACAGAATATGCAAACTCACAGAGACAGAAAGTAGAGTAAAGGTTACCAGGGGTGAGGGCAGGGGCAATGGAGAGTTAACGCAAAATGAGTTTCTGTTTGGGGTGAAAAGAAAGTTCTAGTAATGGATGGTGGGGAGGGTACTGCAACTTTGTGAATATGATTAATCCCACTGAATGGTATACTTGGGAGTGGTTGAGATGGGTAAGTTTATGTTGTATATATGTTCCTTCAACTTAAGAGAAACTAAAAGCATAATGACAATTAAATGCAATGATACTGCATGGGATCTAAAAATGGAGGAGAAAAGGCTCAAAAGGACATTATTAGGACATAAGAAAAAATTGGAATATAGAAATTAATCATTATATCAACATTAAATTTCTTGAACTTGATAACTGCACATAAGGTGATTACATAAATGAATGTCCTTATTCGTAGGAAATGTACATGGAAGTATTATGTGTTCCAAGAGCATGATGTGTGCAATCTGCACTTAAATGCTCAGAAAATAGAACGATACTGGCAAAGTTTGCACAATGTTAAAATTGGTGAATCTGAGTATCCGGTAGGGTGGGGGTATGGTGAGTTCTCCGTATGGACACTGTATTGTTTTTGCAACTATCCTGTATGTTTGAAATTATCTCAAAATAAAAAGGTGTTGTTTTGTTTTGTTTTTAAATCAATCAAAAAAAAAAGGCCAGTTCCAAAACGCCTTTCACTCCAGCTGTCAGAGCCCGGGGCCAGTCCCCACCTAGACTCTTGCCTTCCGACAGGTGGTCTCCTCCCCTCCCTTCACCAGGACTTCCCCACCCTAGACGACGACACGGGGGAGCAAAGGTCGCACAGCCCGGAAGGCCCCCGCCTCTCGCCCTAACACACGAAGAGAAGCCCACCTTCAGCCCCAGGCCACTCAGCGCCACATGGCATCTGCAGGTTAAGTCCAGCCCGCGCTGCAGCCGCCTGGGCAAAGTCAGAACAAAAATTCAAATTTCCTCCCGGGAGGTGGGGACCGGAGGTAGATGTGACGGCGGCCTCCTACCCAAGGACCCTTACCTGCTCTCAGGAGGTCTGCCTGAGACGACCGCCGCCAGCAGCAGCACGCGCTGGGAGGCAGCCTAGCCCTGTAGCACCCGCGGCCGCCCGGGAACCGCCCCTAGCCCCGCCCCCACAACCTTCTGCCCTACCAATTTCAGGCCCCGCGGCCCCCTCCAGCCACGTGGGCGAGTTCTCACCACTCCCCAGCTTCCTAGCAGCCAGCGCGAGGCTCCAGCCGCTAGGGCAGCACGCCTGCGTAGTGGGCGAGCACTTTGGCGCGCTTGCGCACTGTAGTGAAAACGGAGCTGGACTCCGCCCCCACCCCGCTGCTTTCCTCCTCCGCTGTGCGTGCCAGGGACGTCGGGGGCGGTGCCGCAGCAGTTGCCCCTGGTAACGGGGAGGCAGGAGGAGGAGGAGGAGGGATTCGGCGGGAGGATGGTGAGTGTGGGGGCCCGCAGTCCCCGGACCCGGCCGGTCTACCCCCTAGACCCGGGCCCAGGGCGGGCCGCGGCGCTCAGAGCTGAGCAGGAAATGGGACGGCACTTTGCCCGCTCTCTGGGTTCTCGATCGGTTTTGAGGGGCGGCAGTAAAACCCGAGGGTGGGCCCTGGAGGTCGGCCTGGGCCTGGGGAGGAAGACGGGATTTGCGGCGGGTCCGAGGTGCCGAATGAGCCTGACTGGGTGCGTGGCCGGCCCGTAAGTCGGCCGGGCTCCACCAATACTCTGGGGACAGGGATGAGAGCGGATCCGAGGAGCAGGGAGAGCAGCCTCTGCACTTAGGTTTTCCCGGGGAATCGGCCTCCCGGCGCTGCAGGAAAGTGGGATCCTCCTGGGGCCCGGCCAGAAGCAGCGAGGAGGGTCGGCGCTGCTTTCTTCGAGGCTGCCGGGCTCTGCCAGGGGAGATGGTAGCCTAGCTCTCCTCTTCCTCGTGTGGTGCGGGCCCCTGGGGCCTGTAAGTGCCAGAGCACAAAGAGGTATCTTTTGGAACAGACCCGGTGAATCTTCAGCCGGCTGGAAGTCTTGCGTGGCGGGCGCGCTTCTGCCATCTGGAGTTTTAATTTAGTTTGTCAGCGTTCTGCAAGGTCTGGTTATTGGTGACCGATTTCCCTTTCAATACTTAACTCATGTTGGTGGGTGCAGATTAAAGCCCAACCCTTGTATTTCTTCGGATTCTGTTGCAACCTTCTTTTGCCTATGATCACACCAGGACCAAAGGCCTCAATCTCAGTTTGAGGTCTCCAAACTAAAATGAGAATGAGAAGTGAAAACTGGGAAGTGACCATCAATTTGAGGCAATTTGAATCAAGCCCTAATTAAAGCTTTCCTAAATTGTAAAGTATAATGTATGACAGATTTGATGGTTGACACTCCGTGCATTGTTGATTTCTGTGCACTTAGTTGGAAGAGATTAAAATAGAATGAGTTAGTCAGTAGAAAAAATGATCTTGAAGCATTTAGAGCAGGTTGGTTGGCTTACCAACTGCAAAAAAACAGAATTCTTTTATGATTTGCTTCCCCATCCCAATGCCCAGTCCCTTTTTTACTTATAAAAATATTGAACTATTTCTGTTGATTTAAGAAGAAAAAGTCAGATGTCCGTAGGAATAACCATATGTATCTTTGGTCAGATTAACCAGTACTTTCTTTTTCCAGCAATTGGAGGTTTACAGAAAAATGCAGAAAGTACAGAGTTCTGCCTATACTCCCCTACCCACACACAGTTTTCCCGATTATTAACATTTTGTGTTAGTGTGGTACATTTGTTACAATTAATGAAACAATATTATAATTATATCATCAACTACAGTCCATAGTTTACATTAGAGTTCATTCTTCCTGTTGTACAGTTCTGTTGTTTGCGTGTGGGTTTTTTTGTTTGTTTGTTAATCAACATTTATTAAATTTCCCATTTTAAACACTTTCAAGTATACAATTCAGTAGTGTTAGTTACATTCACAATATTGTGCTACCATCACCACCACCCATTATAAAAACTTTTCCATCACCCCAAACAGAAACTCTATACCAATTATTAACCCCCCATCCCCCACTCAGTAGTAAATTTTGCTAGGGAAAAAAAATCTCAATTGAGTTTACAGATTGTTAAAGTAGAATTATTTGATCTGAAGTTGCCAATCACTTTTCACACTTGCTATGCTGCAGTTTTATTAACCTCGGGCTAAACAGATTTTTACAAGTGTTTTCTTAAATTTTTTTTTTTATTAATCATTTATACATGAGCTGTCCATTAAAAGGCTAAGTTTCTCTCAACAAATGAGTACAAACATAAATATTTACACAGAAAATAATTAGAATTGAAATGAAAAGGCATGCCAAACCAATAGAGAATCAGGTTTGCCGTCATAGAAGAGAAATACATGAGAATTGGCTTTTCCCAGTTTGCTTATCTATCAATCCCTGTGTATCAATTAAATAGACTGTGTAATTTTATGACTGTTTAATTTATAATTACAGGCCACAATATATTAACTACTGCTCAAGTTCCCAGGTGCAAATTAAATGTATACAATAAATTAACAGTTTATACCACACTGTTGTATACAACTGTTGTATTCAGTGATCAAGAGAGATTTTGTTTTTATCTTTCCTAAATTGAACAATAAAAAATTAGGACAAATTCTTCTGGATTCTTTATCTAATTTCCCAAATACATTTTTTTTTTCCTATCTCCAAAAATGTGAGCTATTCTTAGAACTGGAAGTAGAACACCAAATTTAAAGGTCAATGGTCTGATTTTAAGTGGGTCACATCTGGTATACCATGAGCCCCCATGGTTAACCATACACTGAAGAGTGAGCCCCAGGTTTTTTGGTTTTTGGTTTTTTTTGCTTAAGCCTTCAATTATGACTAATATATACTTTTTTAAAAACTTTGGTTTTTTAAACAAAAACACTTTATTGGTTTCCCTGGACACTTAGAATCATGTTTTATTCCTGTTATATGTTTCTTGATGAAATACTATAACAGTAGTTTTAGCACATAATTCATCACCATTTCTTTAAACCATGACTCCATTCAGTAACCATTTATGGAGTACTTGCTACACATATGGACATAGTAGTTATAACTATCAAACACATCAACATTTAACAGTATTACGTATTTACGTTTCCTAATCGGAAAATGGCCAGTGAAAAATAGAAAAAGAAAAAAAAACAGATACTGTTTTGAGTGCTTACTATATGCCATATTTTACATATATTATCTCATTTATCCCCACAACGTCTTTCTTGAGAGATAAGTATTGTTTCTATTTTTCAGATGAAACCGTGGCCAGGGTTACATATAAAGGAAGTTCGATATAAAGTCTGTGATACTTCTTAGGACCCTGGCAGAGTGGGAACTCAGTCTTCTGAGAAGATGCCCATATTTTCTTCCTCAGGAAACATTTTTTGCATTTATTTAGTGTAGAGCCGATGAGAAAGAAAACATTTGAGTGAGTTTCTCCCTTTTAAAGCTATAGGAGTTCCTGGAGATTAATAAATTCTCACTGGGCAGCACTGATTGTTTTTCTTTGTTTGTTTAAAGAGGCAAAAATAAATTGAAGTCTGTTCCATTGAAGCCAGTTATAGGGAGTGTATGTATTTGAAAGTTGCCTTAATGATTCTAATATTTAATGTTTACCTACTCTACTGGCCTCATATATTTTCCATACACCAACACATTCCACCCCCCACCACCCCAGTTTCTTTGAATGCCCTAGTTTGTATTGTTTTAAGTCAGTGCATCATGCCTCTGCCAGTAGTTGAATTTAAATTGATTTTAAGGAATATGAAGTGTCTGTAGTAGACTAATAACACTGTAGAACATTTTGTTTAAATGTTTTGTGGCTGAGTCAGGCCATTTCTGTTTACCAAGATGCAGGTAACTGTTGTATCCAACACATGCTGGTGACGTACAATTTTCAACTAATTGAATGTCTTGTTTCTTAAATTGCCCTTATTTAATGTTGTAGGCATGTAAATTCTGAGGATGCAGAATCTGCAGGATCATGTCTATTTTGCTCACTCTTGTACTTGGGCCACATTATGGGTATTTTATGATAATTGAATGAATGGGTATTTTGGCTAAAATTATACTTGAAAAATTAATTTCCTTTTTATTATTCTGCAAAACAGCCCCATAATAAATTTAACTTCTAGTGACTGTCTTCCTTCATTTGGCATTTAAAATAAAATATGGGCATATATGGATAAAAGCACAGAATAGACCTACTCTTTCTTTCACCCATTCTCCTAAATCAGCTTACTTTGTACCTTTCAGGCAGGATCCTGATATCTATAAATATCCTCTTCTCTATTTAGCAAACCCTGATAATCCTGTGATCACCCATCTGCAGTAGTTGGATTAATATGATACTGTATTGTATTTGCATTTGTATTCCCTAGACCATGCTTGAGATGCCATTTATCATTTTGCTGGAAGAAAAAATTAGCTGAACTTTACATTTCCCTATAATTTCACTTAAAGATGAAGCATGTGAGGTTATTGTTTCCATAGAAATTATATTTTCTCTGATTATTCAATTTCAGATATAATGAGTGTGTAAAATGTCTTAGCCTGCAGAATACAGTGTTTTTATTTAGTGTATTATTTTTAGAAGAGACACAGATGAGGGAAAACCCAAAGCATTAGTTTTGAATTTTGAAAATATTTTATAGAAAACAGATTTTCCGTCACAGTTTCTATGCTAGTAGATAATACATGAGAAGAAAATTTACCTATTCTGTCAGTTAATGTACTAATGTGATAAGTTCCAACTGTTTCAGAATTTACTGTAAAAAGTAATGAGACCCTTTCTTTTCACATCTAATCAGGATCTCAGGATGAGTAGTTCAGTGTGTTTTCCCTGTTCTCAGCCTTTTTATATCACCAGGCCCCTGTAGATTTTAGAATTCTAGTTTGAACTCTTCTCAAAGGTGGTATTATAAATAAGAGTGATTGCAATATAGCTAATAGAAACCGGGGGAGAGGGGGGCTTCTCATAAATATAGTTTTAAGAAGGAATTGTGTTAAAGTGTTCAAAGCCAGATGAGATAAAAACAAAAGCAAACATGTCCTGCCTATTTTTTATTTGTTTCAAATCTATTCAGCCACTCGTCCCCAAATCTTTTGGCATAGAATTTGTCTTTCTATCTTAGACTAAACCTTATTTTGGCACTGAAAATAAATTGAGGCGTAGAAAGGTTAATGTGGTCTGTAGCAAGTCTATCTACTGACAGTAGCAGAACTGGTAAACAAAGAGTTCCTGAGGCAGAAGGAAATTCTTAATAATTATGCATATTTGCATATCATTGTCCAAAGACCCAGTTGTTAAGAATTATTTATCAGAAGTATTATTTGATCTCAGTGAACAAATAGGTTTGAATTTTTGTCTGGTACAATGCGGATAACAAATATAACCATTTTATATAATTCTAAGACTCAGCTTGAAGGCATTTCTGCTTGAGCTGTGAGATTAGATTATATGCTCTTTTAACTCTGGATTTTTTATTCTTGTTATAACCAAGCTTCATTAAAACAAGATTGTCAACCATAGAACAGAATAAATAACTCATGTAAAAAATTTAGATTCTTAGCTAAAAAGCAACATAGTTTATTTCCATCCCTAATAATAATAATAATAATTAAAACCAAGAAACAAAAAATATTAAATTACAAGTCAAAAATACTCTGTTAAATTTTGATGCGTTTTTTTTTTTGGTTCGTGAGTCCCTTTTTATGATTCCCTAACCTCTCTGTTGTATGAGATCCTTCATCTGAAAAATTAAGAGCATCTATTTTAGAGCACCTATCCTATAAAGGTCTTAGGAAAGTTAGGTAACCATAGGGTATTTAGAACAAAGATGTCTTAACATGAACTAAAATACTTAAACTCTTAGAGAGCCCAGCTATAATTTTAGGCCACCTTTTTGTATCTTTTTATATAGCACATTAAGATCTTGCTTTAACTTGGATGGATACCTTTATTGAGAAATAAATATACAGAGAAATAGTAGTCCTTACCAACAACAAATGTCACTCTAGTAAAGGAGAAAAATATGAAAATGAGTTAATTACCCTTGACCTGATATGAGGAGTGCACTTTAGATGAGTGTCTCTGGAGGGCTATTGGGACTGAGGTGGGGAAGCAGTTCATACTCCTAGGAGATCTGGGGTGGCTGCTAAACTGGATTAATAGGAGACACAGGAATAAGCCATGCTATTAAGCTGCTGAATTCACTCAAGTACTCTGCCAAAACTTGGAAGGAGGAAGCGAATGGAATGAATGGCATTAGAATATACAATAATATAAGCTATCCGTAACTGAGAACTTTTGTGAAAGAGGAGATGTTCTGGGGTCAGTAATGTCAAAGTCAATGCCACAAAAGTAATCTCTCTTCTTTATGGTTATTCAAGGGCTTACTCTCAATTTTGCGCAAATTGAAAAGTGCACCAGACCAGGAGGTAAGAATCC
This sequence comes from Chaetophractus vellerosus, assembly GCA_004027955.1. Classification (NCBI taxonomy): domain Eukaryota; kingdom Metazoa; phylum Chordata; class Mammalia; order Cingulata; family Chlamyphoridae; genus Chaetophractus; species Chaetophractus vellerosus. The sequence goes on from PVKH010009091.1 coordinate 9,910, forward strand.
TTCTCCTGGGCTTGGATAATGCTGGAAAGACTACTCTTCTGAAACAGCTTGCATCTGAAGACATCAGCCACATCACACCTACACAGGTGAGCACTGTCTTGGCCCCAGATGCTTGTATGACACTAGGAAGAGGAGGATAATGATATGAAAGACAAAATGGGAAATATAGTTTTGTCCACTTCCAGGTTTTGTTTCTAAGAAAAGTTTATGCAATCTAGAACTAATCTAAAATTTCAAAAATATATCAAGATAACTGAGTCCCTCAGATCTAAGTAATTACCCATATTACCCACCCCCCATGGCTCCCTCATCTGTTTGCTCGTTGTTTGTGCTTGTTGTCTACTTGTTGTTTTTGCTCGTTGTCTGTTTTGCTTTTTCTTTAGAAGGCAAACCCAGGATCTCCCATGTGGGAAGCAGGCACTCAACTGCTTGAGCCACATCTGCTCCCTGCTCGTTTGTTTTTGCTTGCTGTCTGCTCATTGTTTGCTCATTGTCTTCCTTGCTTTTGCTTGTTGTCTGCTCATTGTTGTTTTTTGCTCGTTGTCTGCTCGTTGTTTTTGCTCATTGTCTGCTTGTTGTCTGTTTGTCATATTTAGGAGGCACCAGGAACTGAACCTGGGATCTCCCGTGTGGGAGGTGGGTGCTCAACTGCTTGAGCCACATCCTCTCCCCCATATTACATTTAAAAATAGCTTTAGGTGGAACCAGCTGTGGCTCAGTTGGTAGGGCTCCGGTTTACCACATGGGAGGCCCTGGGTTCGGTTTCCGGGGCCTCGAGCAGGCAGACCGCCTCGAGAAGACAAGCCGCCGCGGGCAGGGCAAGCCCCCACGAGCAGGGCAAGCCACCGCGAGCAGGCAGGCTGCCGTGAGCAGGCAGGCCGCTGTGAGCTGACTCGGCGGGTCACCACAGCGGGGGGAGACAAGCAGACACAGAAGAATGCAAAAATGAACACAGCAAGAACAAGCAGAAAGGGGGGGATATATAATAAGTAAGAAATAAATCTTAAAAAAAAAAAGCTTTATATTCCCTGAGTATGACATTAATACATGTAGAAAATACAGAATATAAAGGAAGACACTAAAGAGTACCCTAAGAAAAGACACTGTTAGTGTATAGTTGCCATACTTAACAAATACAAATATATATCAATTTTTTAGATAAAAAACAATTATCTATATTTTTTAACCCAGAGTCATCAACCTTCCTCTTTCCTAAGGCTAAGGAAGCAAAACATAGAGGATAAGGCAGTGGTGGTGCTCATGGTATGGAAATTCAAAAACAAGCCCTGATTGGAAGAACTAGTGTGCTTCTTTAGACCTCATTTCCTATGGGAGATCCTGAGAAAGTCTGACCTTTTGCCAAGTCCCTGGGCTTTCTAACTAGGGACCGCCCTGTTGGTCTTAATAGGTTTAGAGTGTTTGAGCATTAGAGGCTTTAGCAAAACCAGGGTTATTTAGCATTTTCTGTCACCATACTGTGCTAAGACCTTGTTGTCAGATGTGAATGGCTGCTGCTGGTATGTGTCTTCACAGCTTCTGAGTCTCACTGATTGACAACTCTTTGCAGAAGAGTCATTTTAAGTGCTACCAAATGAACAATTTTACAGCTTCTGAACAAAATTAAACGTATAGCCAAAAGAGGAACAAATTACAGTAGTCTAGCCTACAAGGGCTGAAAACACATATTAGTGTGTCAGGATTTCTGCCAGAAAAAGAAGAGCTAGTTTTTTGGAGTATTAGCAATAGGCTATATCTCTCTAGAGTGCCACTGAAATGAAGATTCCCACACTGCAAACCTGGGCATGAACTAATGTTCCAATTCTAACCTTTGGGCTTCATTTGGTATATTTTAGATAACCCTGCTATTATGTTATGCCAAGGTTCCACATTTATGCCTTAAAAACAATCTTTGATTGTGTTTTTGGTTTTATTAGGAAAAGTTAGAGATGTTCATTTTAGTAAACTTAGACAGTTTAGGTAAGTAAAATTATAAAACTGAAAATCAGCTATGCCCAGACTGGCAATAAGCAGTTAACATTTAGGAATATATCTATTCAGTCTTTTTTTTTCCTCTGTGTGCATTTATGATAAGTATTTCTTTAAAATAAAAAATAAGGGAACCAGCTGTAGCTCAACTGGTAGGGCTCCGGTTTACCACGTGGGAGGCCCCAGGTTTGTTTCCCAGGGCCTCCTCGGTGATCAGGCAGACCGCCGCGGGCAAGGCAAGCCACCGCGGGGGGAGACAAGCAGACACAGAAGAATGCAAAAATGAACACAGCAAGAACAGCAGAAAGAGGGGGATATATAATAAATAAAAAATAAATCTTTAAAAATAAATAAATAAATAATAAAATGGCTTAAAGAATATACTGTTTTGTATCATGTTTTTCAGATACTGTATCATGAACACTGTTCTATGTTGTTGTATATGTACATTGATGTAGTACACATCTCTAAATGTTTGTACTCGTTCATTATTATTTCCTGAGAAGAATTTCCTAATAGGTTTGTTGGGTCTGATGACTTAAAGAATTTTAAGGCAGTTTATGCTTATGACCACATTCCCGGATTTACTCTTACTTATTCCCTGCCTCGTTCCAGAAAGGATTTAATGGTACTGGGTTTGACATTTTATATCGGAGTTAAGTGCAGAATTTTTAAATACACAAAAGTGAGTCAGAATGAAGCTGCCTTTTACAATAAGCTTAAACTCTTTTTTTAGAGTTCTTAAACTTCTAATTCATTCAATCATTGGCTTTTTAGAGGAGCGGTTGTCAGCCTCATCCCCTATTACCCTCTAAGGACCATTTATCCTTTGGAGAAATTGGGTGGTAGTGTTCCTATACCCGTTGCTCTGTACCTTGCCCTTCTGGACTGGACAGCAGTGTGGCAAGCTGACAGATGAGACAAATGTATATGGAAGTATCTCCAGTTCCACTCAACTCCAGTTATTCTGGATGAAATGCTGCTTCTATGGTAGCAAGTTACAACTGGATTTTTCAAATCGTGATTTAACTACATAATTTTTACAAGAAGGTTTTTTTTAAAAAATTCTTGATGGTGAAATGTGTTCCACAAACCCCAAAGGTTTTGTTAATTTGTTTCTCTCCACACTAACTCCCAGCTCACAATTCGGCCTGCTCCTGATCTGCTTTCCTTCCTCAAAGTTCCACCTTGAGTGACTGCCCGTAAAATGAATACTTTCTTTTCAAGTGCATCAGAAAGAAATGCCTGTTAGTGAACAGTTTCAAATGCCCTCTGGTTTGTTGATCTGTTTCCTTCACTACCTGTAATTGAGGACTCCACTTCGGGGCTTGAACATGCTATTCCCACAGGCCTCACCTACCCCACTGGGCTGATATTCCAGTTACAAGTCTAACTTCCCCATTGTGTCTTGAATTCAGCTCCCTCATTTTCTTGATTAATTCATAGTAGGACATTTATTTTGAGCTGCTCTTGAAAAAACCATTTCTCTAGGTTTACAGTTTTTGCCTCTTTTTAAACTCAAGATTTGTTCTGTTCTATTGAGTCTTCAGATTCAGCTTCTGTTTTTTTGTTAGTTACTGGAAATGTCCTGTTCAGTTTTACCATCCTGTGGACTCTTCAGGGAATATGGTCTGTGTGGATTATGAGAGCTGCTGTTCTACTGAATCCTTCTCAGCATTTACGTATATACATGCTCATCCCAGAAAGCAGCGTGCTAGCCATGGCGTTATTTGCACTGACTCCACAACCTGAAGGGGCTGAAGTATGCACAAATACATTTTCTCTCTTCTCTATCACAGCAAACCATTTTCAGTGTTATTCATTGTCACATCTGGCAGAATACCTCAGAACTAATAAATAACATAGCTATTGAATGTAATTTTGTCAGAATTATTGTTTCAAAGCATAATAAAGTTGAGTGTTTTGGCTTCTGTCTCTTTCAGGGTTTTAACATCAAAAGTGTTCAATCACAGGGTTTTAAACTGAATGTCTGGGATATTGGTGGACAGAGGAAAATTAGACCATACTGGAGGAATTATTTTGAAAATACCGATATTCTTGTAAGTATTCCTTTTGATACACTAATTCAGAATCTCTTCTGCCATGTGTTAGGAACGTGAACACTCTAATGTTCTTGATAGTAATGCCATTGCCATGACATTGATCCCTGTAAATTTAGTGGGGCCTGTAGAAGGCCTCAGATTGGGAAGGTTGGGAAGAAGGAGAAAAGTCTTTGCATAACTTATATAAGATGTTTTGCTGTTGCTCACTAACAATGTTGTACCCACCCTCACTTTGGCCAAATAAAGTATTTATTAATTACCATAGTGATTTGAACAGCAGAAGAGAAGTCAGAAGATTGTGTCACTGATTGTGTAACTCCAAGGAAGTCAGCAAATCAAAGTGTATCCCAAAGAGACAAACTGAAATAATAAAAGTCCCAGAAACCATAGCATACAAGGAATGGTGGAAAGTCCTGATAACGTTCTGCCGGGAAGAGGGAATGCTTGGAACTGTCTTCAGTTGCCCAAGAACTATCCTAAAGCAGAAGGATTAGCCTCATCATGAATAGTTGTAGAGGTCTCAGCTTGGAGCAATATAGGGAGGATTAGAGAGGTAGAGTTTAGCTCAAATAAAGAAGAATTCCCCCATGTTTATGACCACCCAACAGAAGAAGCTACTTCGTGGACTGGGGATTCCCTGGCTCGAGCAGCGCTTGTTCAGGCAGACGCTAAGAGTTTAGCTCCCAGCTCACTGTCACTTTTCTAGGACTAACTTTCATAATTCTTGGAGATTTCATATCTACATAGTGATTTCTCTGATACCGCAGCCTCTCAATTCCTTCACCTCCCCTCCTCCAATGATCTTGTCCCCTACTTTATCTCAGCCACTCACTCTCATGATCATACCCTAGAACCGTGGGGGAAATTGCATATTCTTTTCACTAACCTCTAACTGAAAGTTTGCATTTACTTCAACTATGACTATAGGCAATAGAATGCAAAAAGTCAGCCATATCTCTGCTTCTGTTTTCTGTAGAAATCACAGGTATTTGTATATCACATTTGCAGTTATTGCAGATATCTCAAAATATTGTTTAGGCTCCTCACTACTTACTACTTCAAAATCATGATAGTTGTCAAACCCACCACTAGATCTTGTTATTTAACATGTTATGTTATAAATGAAGCATATATATTCCTATTACACAATTTTGTTTTTTAAAATATTTCGATAACTGTATTTCAGTATAATTGATCTGTAATACTATGCATTTTATTTTATACATTTTAGAACATTACAAGAAGGGGTCCATAGGTCACTAGGCTGCCAAAGGATTCATGGCTCAAAAATGGTTAACAAGCACCACCGAAAAAAAAAAGCTTAAGAACTCCTGCCTTACTCCTTGTTATGTCCAATAGTTTCATCCTCTCTAGGATCACAGTTTCAAGCATCTCACTCTCCAGCTCCCACCTCATATCTTTCCAGCCTCATTCCCTTTAGTGTCCTGACTCCAATAGTCCTCCCCCCTCATCACCTATAATCCATCAATCCTAACTCCTTTCCACTGCCCCTTATCTTCCTCATGTTCTCACTTCCCTCCTTAACCAGCCTAGATTTTGTGATCCATCATTATAATCACTACTTTGTAGACATCATCCACTCCCTTACCTTTCTCTCCCTTTGTCACACTTGCCTAGAAAAACCTAATCTAATCCAATTTTCTGTCTACTCCATGGTTGAATCTGTGGAGCTGAATGTGGCTTGAGGAAAACATAAACTAAACCAAAGTGACAAGTCTCACTTTTAATACTGCCCACCTTCCACAGCCTGGCAGTCCTCCTACTCTCCTTGGCCCATATGCTCTTTGGCTCCCTTCAACAATAGTTCACTCCTTTTGCTCTCCTCAGACTTCTTGCATTTCAAATAGCTTCGATACTAACTTAACCTCAATAGTATATGTTGATGACTGCTTTCTATCTACCTCTGTCTGCTGAATCATTCTTATCATATACACATACTGTAACTTCTCTTGTTTAAAAACAAACAAATAAAAAACCTTAACAATACTTCCCCTACTATGTACTATCTCAGTCACTCTTGAACCCTCCATCAATTTCATCTCGAAATATTGTCTTCCCTTTGTTTCCAGAATACCATTTTATCTTGTTTTCCTCCTTTCTCATTGACTACTCCTCCTCAGTTCCCATTGCTATATATTTTTTCTTATCTCCCCAACCTCCAAACGTTGGAGTACACCAGAGTTCAGTCCTTGTGCTTTCCTTCTCCAAGTCACTGCTTAAGAGACCTCATTCAATCAAGGCTTTAATTACCACCTACATGCTGGTGAGTCTCAAACTAATAATTGCAGCCTAGAACCCTCCTCTAAACTCCAATTTCATATTTGGTAGCTGCCCACTTGACGTCTCCGTTCCAGTGTCCAATAAGTACCTGATGCTGGCCAAAACCAAATTCTTACCTACATCCACCCCTGCCCATACTCACTCCTCTGACAGTCTTCTCAATAAATGGTAATTCCATTTATCCAAAAACTCTGGCATTATCCTTGGCTTCTTTTCTTCTCATTCCCTATATCTGATCCATCAGCAAATCATGTCAACTCTACAAATTATTTCTAGAATCTGACTGCTTCTCTTCACCTCCACAGCTCCAATGCATTGATTTTTGCAGTAGCATCCTAACTCACCTCCTTACTTTTACCCTTGCCTCCCTGAAATCTGTTCTATGCACAATAGCCATAATGATTCTGTTATAATGTATATGTGTAATGTATAATGGGGGTTTATGAGAAATAGTGAATTAATGCATTCACCATGACTCTTCAATGGAGAATAATGCCGGAATATAAAATTGTACTATCATTAAATTAACAAACACATTTAAGGTGCTGAAATGTACATTGCACAGGCCCACCTTGTACCTGTTCTGGCCCTAGTCCAGGTTAAAGGTTTTGGTGGATGAGGAAAAAAAGATGAGACAAATGCATCTGTTTAGTTTCCTGGGCTGTGCAAGCAAATCCCATGCAATGGGTCTGCTTAAACAATGGGAACTTATTAGCTTATGGTTTTAAGGCTAAGAGAAAATCCACATTAAGCTGTCATCAAGGCAATGTTTTCTTCCCAAAGACTCGTGTTCTGGGGTTGGGTACCAGTGATCCTATACTCTACTTTCTGTCCCATAAATATGCATATTCTTCTGATGCTTTTTTTGTGGTTACCATGGGGCTTAAATTTAACATCTATAACAGTATTCTTTGCTTTGATACTAACTTAACCTCAATAGTATATATAAACCATGTTCCTATATCCCTCCATTCCCCCACCTTTATGTAGTTCTTATCACAAACTACATATTTATACATTATGTGTCCATAACCCTTGCCTTTTCATTACATTTCATGCATTTGCCTTTAGATCCTGTAGGAAGTAAAAAATGGAGTTATAAATAAAAAATATAATAGTACTGGTATTTATATTTACTCATGGCATTATCTTTCTGCCAACTGTTTTATATAGTCTATGAGCTAAAAATAGTTTTTTACACTTTTAAATGGCTGAAAAAATCAAAAGAAAAAGAATATTGGGGAGCGGATATGGCTCATTAGTTGAGTGCCTGCTTCCCACATGGGAGGTCCCAGGTTTGGTCCCCAGTGCTTCCTAAAAAGCCAAAACCAACAATAAGCAAACAAATGAAAAAACCAACTCAGGGAAGCCAATGTGGCTCAGTGGCTCCCCATGTATGAGGTCCTGGGTTCAATCTCCAGCCCAGTACCTTAAAAAAAAATATATATATATTATATGATACATGGAAAAATATATGAAATTCAAATTTCAGAGCCCATAAATTAAGTTCTTTTGGCACACAGGCATGTCTCTTTGTTTATGTATTGTCGGTGGGTGCTTTTATGCTACAACAGCAGGGTTGAATAGTTGCAAAAGAGATTGTATGGGCCACAAAGGATAAAGTATTTACTACTTGACCCTTTATAGAAAAAGTTTGCCAACCCCTGCTTTAGAGCATTAAATGATCCCTATTCATTTGAAAGAGTTAAGGCAACTTCTAAAAGTGCCAAAATTATTCTCAGGGAAGATGACATTGAGAACATCTGACTTCAGCTTTTTTTTTTTTTTTTAAAGATTTATTTATTTTATTACATATCTCCCCTTCCCCCCCGTTGCGGCGACGCGCCGAGACTTGGTCACTGCGCAGGCGCAGCTTTCCCCGCTTGTGGGCGGCTTCTGCCTCCATCACGGCCGGCTTTTCAGTTCGCGGGTGGCTGGCTGCACTCGATTTGCAGGCGACCTGCCCTGCCCGTGGCGGCTTTTGCCTGTCCGTGGCAGCTAACTTCAGCTTTATTAATTTGGGGGAACTGACTAAGAAATAAAACTTGAGGACTTGTGATTCACGCAATGGAAGAAATTACAAAATTATGTGGAGCCAGTGGCCACTGGACGCTTTGAGGGAAGGGAGAGGAAAGGGCAGTTGTAATATGGGGGCTTTTTTGGGACTTGGGAATTGTCCTGGGCAACGTTGCAATGCTGGATATAGGCCATTTTATATCATCATATATCAAGCAGAACTGTGTGGGAGAGAGTGTGGTCTACAGTGTGAACTGTGGTCCATGCTTAGTGGCAAAGCCCCAAAATGTGTATATCTGTTGCAGGTGATGTGCCACACTGATGAAGAATGTATATGTGGGAGGTTGTAGGAGGTGTGGGAGGTGGGGCATATGGGTACCCCTAAAATTTTTGTGTAACATTTATGTAATCGCTGTATCTTTTTAAAAAAATTAATTTAAAAAAATTAGGTTTGATAGAAGGGAGAGGAAAGGGCTTCTTTTGTTTCTCTTCAAGCCACGAAGTGATAACAGCTTTTTTTTTTTTTTTTTTTTTTAGTTAGGTCAGTAAAAAGTAAAAATAATTTATTGGAGAAATGGGGGAAAGAACAGAGCTTGCTAAGAAATGGGAGAAAAAGACAAAAATACACACCAAGATTTGGTGTGGGCTCCTCTAGATAGAGAGCGCGAGCTCTGCCTCATGTGATTACCTTTTAAACTGTTCATTCTTCCAACCCCTTGCTAATAATGATAAGGGGATGGGCCCCAGCGGTTATTGGTTACTCCACCTATGGTGG
>PVKH010009092.1:6237-19152 GCA_004027955.1 Chaetophractus vellerosus
AAAAAAAAAAAAGTTTGCTTTTTTTTTAAAGACAGAAATAGGCTAAAAAAACTCTGTAAATAACTGAAAAGTGGGGCCGGCTCGATAGCCCAGTGGATAGGGCGCCGGCATACCACATGGGAGGCCCTGGGTTCGATTCCCGGGGACCTCTCCTAGCAGGCAGACCGCCTTGAGAATGGCAAGCCGCCATGGGCGGGCTGGAGCCGCCGTGGGCAGGGCAAGAAGCTGCCACGGACATGGCAAAAGCCGCCACGGGCAGGGCAGGTTGCCCGCGGATGGAGCGCAGCCAGCCACCCGTGAAATGAAAGCCGGCCGTGATCGGACGCAGAGACCGCCCACAAGCGGGGAAAGCCGCGCCTGCGCAGTGACCACTCTCGGCGCGTCGCTGCAGCGGGGGGAAGGGGAGATATGTAATAAAATAAATAAATCTTTAAAAAAAAAAAAAAAAATAACTGAAAAGTGAGAAGAAATTGTGCTGATTGAAGCCATATGTTATTTATTATTTTTTGCTTTTTTCTTACTATTTGTATACTTCTTGGAATAGGATTTGATTTCTAAATCTGCTCTATTTATTAACAATGGAGAATGATGAATAAGTGTAAATTTGAGCAATGCAATACTATTCAAAACACATGAAAGACTTGAGATATACTGAAAGTCTTGAAAATGGCTTTTGGTAGAAATTTAAAAACTGCTCTTTAATCTTACATGGAAAGCGAAAACTAAAGTCTTACCAGTAACAATGTGGCTCCAAAGGCAAGGCAAAAAACCATTGGCCCTGCCAAATCCGTCTCATTCATGATGCTGCCATCTGCAACCTTTAATGGATGTAACACCGTGAGTGTTTTTTGCCAGATGTGGTCAAAATTGATACCTAATTCTAAGAGGAAAGAAAATAAGAAAATCATTTAGGATTTGTGTTATACCTTTAATTTACCAGAATTTCTGTTAGAACAGGAGACAAAGTGAAATAACTAGCACAAAGAGAAGATCTAGTAATACCACATGACATTACTTGTCAAGTCCTCAATATCAGTTTTCACTGTTGATGGTGCATATCCTACAAATATCCAATTGCTGGTTTGGTGCTAGAAAAGGGCACGAGTATTATGGAATGGACTCTCATTACATCTCTCAGCTACAACTGTATAGCAAAGAATATATGGACAGGATTAATAGTAAGGTCTTCAGGATCATCTGGGGGCCCAGTGAAATTATATACAAACTAGGTCTCTATGCACATATGTGCAATTTTCTGAAGAGAACATCCATAACTTCCATTAGATTTTCTAATGGTTTCTAGTGCAAAAAAAAAAAAAACCATGTTCAGAACTATTACTGTATGATAGATTTTTCAAGTTCTCTGGAATACAATTTGAAGACCAACATATTTTTCAGTGATGTCACTAATCCTGCCAGCTTATTTCCACGCAGAATAAGCAATTCTATTCTATATCCTCAGTTCTTCCACTGATAAAATTTAATCAATGGTTTTGAGTAAAGGTCGATGCTCATACCAATGTAATTGTATTGACATGCATTATCATCACTTTATAAAGGCCTACTAAAAATCTGATCCCCTCTGGCCCAATGTGGTTTCATATACACTCTGTTGAAAAATGGAACATTTTGTAGATAACTTTTAAAGGAAAGGACAATTTAGGATTAGGATTTGTCATCACCACCTGCCTGGATATTATATAGTACTATAGTGTAGCAACTGATCCTACCTTCTAATAAAGGTGGCTCATCCTCAAAGTTGTTTCCATAGAATGACTGAGGTGTGGTTGGAGTGTATGCCTGAGTTGGCTGGAAAATCTGCCCAGTATATGGCTGCTGTGGCTGCATCATATCTGGAGGGACAAATCGGCCTTGCTGTGCATAGTCATAGCCACCATACTGTCTGTAAATCAAAGAAAGTTTTAGTACTCAGAATTATTACACCTGCCTCTCTCCCCAATAGCTGACATCCTCTATATTCCTAAATTTTTATTTTTGGCAGCTTAGGGAATCTTAGTCATGCAATTCCTAGAATACCTACTTTGCCAGTTTTTATATATAGTGACTAAAATGACTAAGATATTATAATAACCTTTTTGTAATGTTACTATGTACAAAGTACTGATACAAGTGTTTAATGTAAATTGTCTTATGTTATCCTCACTATAACCTTATGCAGTAGATATTATTGTCCTCCCCATTATAGATATGAAACTGAAATTAGGGTTAAAATAATTTGTCAATTTGGTGCTAGGATTCAAAATAAGCTGTCTGATTCAAGCAGCCAGCTCTTAACAATTGTAATAAAAATCATTCCAAAATCCTACCTTACAGAGATGGTTTTAATATTGTTCAGTATGTGCATTTTTTCTAGTCTTTTTGGCATGCAAATATATTGATTTCTATTTGTACACATACACTTAGTGCAAGTTGGTAGAACTAGGACAAGAAATCACGTTTCCTGATTTAATACAATATGTTACTGTATTGATTGCTGTTAGGATTTATCAGAATCCCACCTGTGAGTTTATAAAACAGCTAGAAAAACACCATATGAAGGTTTCTACAATACTCATAAATGGATTACATTCTATTCTGAGAGAATGACAGAATGAACATGCAACATAAAACCCAAAAAATAATGGTATAGACCAGCAGTTCTCAAACTCTTTCGTCTTGGTACCCCTTTGTACTCTTAAAAATTATTGAGTTTTTGCTTATGTGGGTTATATGTATCATCATTTACTGTATCAGAAATTAAAACTGAGAAATGTTCAAGGTATTTATTAATTCATTTAAAAATAATATATCCTATTCATGCTAGTATCAGTATTTTTATGAGAAAAAAGCTATTGCAGTTTTGAAAATCTCATTAATGTCTGATTTAATAGAAGACAGCTAGAGTATTGTGTCTGCTTCTCCTTTCAATTTGTTGTGATATGTTTTAGTTGAAGTATCTGAAGAAAATCTAGCCTTAGAGACACGTAGTTGGAATAAAGAGAAGTATTTGAATAACCTTTTCAGATTACTATGGATATTGTTTTTGATGATACACCAAAACTCAAAATAAAGTGGTAGTTTTTTAAACTAAAGTTGCAATGTGGAAATTGAAACAATATCCACGAACTTTTTATACTGTTGCATTAAAATTCATTAATTGTCTTGTACTTTAAATGGATTTTTTACCTACGTATGATTTTATAACACCATGCATTGGTCATTTGGAAAATACTGACTCAGTGAGTAATACAGATCCTCCAAATAGCGACACATTTCATTCTACAATATATAGAAAAAAAATCACATCTGTTAATACCACAGTGATGTCATCAAAAAAAACATTATCTGCTTGGAAGCTGACAAGTTCACAGTAATGGGTACAAGGTTTCCAAAATCCTCATTTTTGCCCCAAATCTAAAATTTTTATCATTGGTAATACATATTGTCAGTTGTTTTCCTTTAAGTGACATGCTCACTTCATTCATTTTGAAAAAAATATCTGCCAAATATTCAAGTCTGAAAAACCAGTGTCTATCAGATATTCTTTCAAGTAAAAATGGTGAATGGTGTTCCATTAAAAAAGTGGTTGGTTCAGCCTGCAGCTCAAACAATTGCTGATTTTCTAACCAAACCATCATAATTTAATAGACAGTAGAAGTGTTTTGTGACTACTTCCAATTTGTCACACAGAATATTTAAAGGATGTGTACTCAAGGGTCAGGATTTCATAATCTTAGTGTTTATCAAGGGTATTAGTAAGTGAAACTGGCTTTTTCCCCAGGTTTGTGGCGGTGAAGAATACATGACTACTAGAAAAATTTGATGCCACTGCCTTGATTCACACTCATGTAATAGTTTTGAAAACCACTGCTTTTGCAACATCATTGCAAATGTTACCACACCACATCTAAAAAGGTAAATAATGTCTTAATATTGTTATCAAAATAGTTTTGACCTCAGGGACTCTGAAAAATCTTAAGGATCCTCTGAAGACTTAAGGTCTATAGTCCATATATTGATAACCACAGGTATAGATCTGTAAATTTCACATAAGGAAGAGAAATACCACAAGTATATGAATTTCATATTTAAGATACAAGGTGAGGGAACCGGCTGTGGCTCAATTAGTTGGGCTCTGGTTTACCACATGGGAGGCCCTGGGTTCGGTTCCCGGGGCCTCCTCGCGAAGGCAAGCCGCTGCGTGGTGAGCTGAGGCAGCAGGGGGAGATAAGCAGACACGGAAAAACGCAAAGCAAAAATGAACACAGCGAGCACAAGCAGTAAGGGGGGATATATAAATAAATAAAAATAAATCTTAAAAAAAAAAAGATACAAGGTGAGAAAAACAACAGTGTTAAGCACCATAAAATTTCATAATTTTCTTTTTTTGGCACAACCTGGTCAGGAAAATTCCTGACTTGCTTGCTCCTGCTGGTTTTCAACTAAAACATGGTATGGGAGGCATGATCTTTACAGACTGAATCAACACTTTCACAGCAGGAAGAGTAGCAGAGACTAAGCACTTTCACAAGCACTTTTATCAACAGGAAAGAATGTAAAAGTCTCTTAACATATTATGTTGATTACCTAAAATCATGAAAACTCTCAGATATTCCAAAACGTTATTATTAGCTAAGCCAAGGTTAAAAAAACACCAGATTTCAATATTTCAAAAAGTAGACAACTAGTGTTACTATATATTTTATAGGCATATCCAGAACGCAATGTGGGACCTGACCCAACATGATATTATAACTTAGCAGAACATGATCTTTCTCTTTTTGTATATGAATTTATAAATGGGACCTATGAACTACCCATAGGAAAAAACATGCAAAATGTTCAAGTTGACTTCATAGGGTGAAAATACAGAACTCTGGACTAAAAATAAGTCAAGTCAAACTTGAAGACAATCCAAGTATTATCATATTTGAACGCAGATTTTTGTCAACAGAGGTAAAAGTTATCAACAGATCTTTGCTATCAAGTTAGCAAACTAAACAGAATATTATTTGATAAACAGAGTTGGATGCTTAAAATGCCTCTTGCAAATCTAAATGAATGTACACAAAGTGGAAGAGTCCAATTTTCTATAGAGCTCAGAAATCCAAACTGATAGCTGCTAAGACATCAGGCTTCTTGTATTCCCATGCATCATCACCATTATCCCATATTCACTAACTGGCAGTAAAGGTTTAATATAATCACCAGGAATAAAACTTTTTTGTTAGTACTGAAGAAATGCTGGTTTGGTTGGAATGGAATTTTGAGGAAAATAGTTGGCAACAGAATATCTAAGCAACTGCTGTTTGGGGAACTGAAATGAGGCAATGATAGATGGAATGATAAGTCACATAAGTGATGCAAACATGGGCATGAAAGGAAAGAAGAGCAGAGACAGAGGAACCTAAGAGGTTGCAATCTAAATGGAATAGTTCTGTCTGAGTCCAAACCTCATTCAATTAAAGCAGGCCTGCCGCAAGAGATAGGTTCTCCAAAGCCCTATTGCTGTTATAGACAAGAATTCATTAGATGACGCCTGGCCAATTTCACATTCATTAGCCCTCCTGCATGCAGAGCAATCACCAAAAATACATATTTAGGTAAACTGGTGAACTGAAAACCTCTCAATATGATTCTTCCAACTTCTGCCCAGTTAATTGATCTAAAGAGATGAACCTTCATTGGTAAGTGAGAATTTAACAGAAAGGAAAAATATGATTCATAAAGAGTGTTTTTCACATGCTCACTCTCGTTTTTCAACAAGTAAAGTTTTAGGGGGAAAAAAAACAGAATAAAATATATCAAATTAGGCAGACTCAAAGGATCTACATGTTATAGAAAGTATATCCTATCTAAGACAGGCCATGCGTGGGGCATATGGGTACCTCTAAAGTTTTTGTGTAACATTTATGTAATCGATGTATCTTAAAAAAAAAATTAATTAAAAAAGAATTCATTTCTAAAACAAAACAAAACAAACAAACAAAAAAGGCCATGCTAGGGGGCTGAACTTGGTTTTTTGTCGTTTCTTTTTTAAATTCTTAAGTACTTTCATTCATATTTAGTAATTCAAACACATTCTAGTATGACATGCTTCTTGCAGGCTCTCAGAATACACAACTTTCCTTCATCCTGTGTTAATCTTCGTGAGGTTTTTAATTCAGGGTGCACAGGTGGCATCAAATGATGCATGTACTGCCTGAAATTTTATGCACATTTATGTGTGTTTAAGTAAGTTTATGTGCGTATTTCTGGGAAACAGACCCATAGTCTTCACAGGATTCTCAAAGAGGTCCTAAACCATCTAAAAAAAAAAAAAAGTTAAACAATACTGGTACAGGGAATTCCTTTACCAGATGGGAAGCTAATATTAACTCTAAGGTCCTAAGAGAAGAGATTGGCAGAAAACCGTTAATTAATGTGTTTTGCCCACAAAGACCAGGAAAGATATAAAGAGCAGGTTTTTTTTTAAGAGGGCCTAAGGCAGGGGTTCTTAACGTTTTTTGTTCCGTGGACCCCTTCCTAAGTACACACTATACTCTGTATCATTTAATAAATATATCACACCTGCACCAACACATCGCCCACCCCCCCCCCCCAGAATAATGTTTTTTTGAATTTCAATTCAAGGTCATGGACCCCTTCTTAAGAACCCCTGGCCTAAATTAAAGGCTTTGGGTACCCCTCTTCAATCTGTAACTGGCAACTTGTGCAGCATAAGGTTTCAGTAGGAGAAGTAATAAGAATGATTACCATTTGCTATATGAAAATGACCTGATGATTCATAATAGGGACCACACATTGTTAAACAATGTCACCAAGCACTTTCAGCTAACATTGATGAGGTGTGAAAGTTGGACTTAAACTGCTAAACAAGCATTCAAGAGATTTTAATTTTTAACTAATGCCATGAATTAAATAGCCTATTTTCTACATATCTGAACCTGCCATACACATCTTAAATGATGTAGAAATATTTTTACTAGGAAACTGATGCCCAACAGGCTACTTTTCCACCTATTGCACACCTGGAGATTTTGCAGAAGATCTCAAACTGCAAAACTTCAAATCCAAACCAGTTTCACAGATCTCTCCTGTGGACGAAGGAAGATTATGAAAATTCACCTTGCTGATAGGGTACATGACCCCACATTGAGTTTTAGACAGAACCAAATACTCTGCATACATGCTTTCACTGCAATTTAGACTAAATTAATTGCCAAAGCTGAAAAGTTACTTGCTATAGGGTCCTCCACTTCCTCCATAATCATAGGACTGTTGTGATTGGTCATCAATGCTGTAACTCGTCTGGTAAAAATCTGTGTTGAAGTTATCAAAGCCCGACATTGCAAACGACCTGCAATAAAACAGAAATAACAAATACTACTTGTGCCGCAGGTCCTACTGAATTCGGGAAGGAAAAACACTCAATATGTTTGCTCGGACGGCAGCAAGTATTTTTTTTTTGGAATTCTGCGGTGCAGTATTTCGAGGACCCGCCTCCTTAAGGGAGGAGAGCGCTAAAGAAATGTCTAGTCTCTAAATCGAGGCCCTGGGGAAACCTCCACCTCAAGGACTTGATATACCTTAGACTGGGGGCGGAGAACGTGGGAGGAGTGGTTCCGTGGTAGTCTAAAATATCAACAATAACAAAGATGATGCCTCATCCTGGGACAGCGCTTTACAGCTGACAACACGGCTGCCTTTTTGCAAATTATGGCCCGAGGCCTTCCAGCAAAGCACAGAGCCCTTGGAAGGCCGCGCCTGAGGTTCAGGGGCCACGTCAGAAGCAAGGGCCTGAAAGGGAGCGAGGGTCTAAAGGGAAAGAACCAGGGCGTGGCGCCGAAAGACGGCGACAAGTCACGCTACACAGATGTGGGGAGAAGTCGAACAGTGTGTCAACAGGCCTGGGACACTCACCAAGCGCAGCTGTGCCGGCAGCAACACCTTCAGCAGCCCCAAATACCACCCTCACCCTCAGTTCCAGACCCTGAACGGGCCCCGTTGCTACGTGTCACAGGGCCAAAGAACTGCTTCCGGGGCACGCCAGCTCGCGCAAGCGAATTGTCAGGTTTTGCGCTCTTTGGTAGGACGCCGGCGGGGACCATAATATTGGGCATGCGCAGTATCAACAGACTAGTTTTGTGGCTGGCCAATGGGAAGACGGACAATAGTAGTGAAGGCAGGAAGGCGCAGGCGCAACAAATACCAGTTTCTAGTTGGGAGGGGGCAGAATTCCTCAGTAGAAGGAGGTCCTGCAAGAAGGCGTAAAAGCGGTGAAATGTAATCCCGTGCGTTCCTCACTTGTCCACAAGCTGAAGATATTGTGTCTCTCTGGACACCGTGCTCAGTGGTTTACGTGTATCATTTTATTTAATCCTCACAACCTAATGACATGATTACTCTTTATAGGTGAGGCCATCAAACTTTTATTCATTCAATATTGTACGACAGTTTTGTGCTAGCTGCTGGGAAAACTGTGGTGAATACAAGGTAGGTGAATCTCACCACCGGCTGTTCTTGGGAACAAAAGGCTAATCAAACATTATACAAATACTTGTAAAATTGCTACTAATATTCTTAAGCGCTCCACAATTCTTTGAAAGGTGTAATATTTATCTGGGAAGAGAGCCAAGAAAGCCTCGATAAGAGAGTGATGATCAAAATGGTGAATGGTAGTTAATTGGGGAAAAGGGAGGGACAAAGAAGGGACAAGGAAGAGGGCATGACTGGTCAGGCAGATAGAACAGCTTGGGCAAGGCCGGGGATGAGAGAGAGAGCATAGTGCGTAGTGTGAGCAAAGGCCTAAATCAGACCTAAATCAGTTTTTCAACCTCAGCACTAACGACATTTTGGTCCAGATAATTCTCTGATGGTGACAGTGGGAGTGCCTTGTGCTTTGTAAGATGTTTAGCAGCATCCCTGGCTTCTACACACTACATGTCAGTAGCACACCTCTCACCTTCAAGTTGTGACAACCAAAAATGTTTCCAGATATTGCCAAATGTCCCCCATGAGGGCAAAATCACCAGCAGTTGGTCTAAATGAGGGCAGTGTGATTGGAGCAGGAAGTGAAGGGAGCCAGATAGGAGTAGAGGCTGGAGTTGAGGATAGAGCAGCTGGCACAGAGCCTTGTGGGATTCCAGTGTTAGTTCTTAAAAAGAATGGGAAACTACTGAAGGTTATAAACAGAGGTGACATAATCAGATTGTTTCCTTTGAAAGAGATTGCTTGGGCTGCTGTGTTAAATCACTTTCCCAAGATGTTGGCCTCCTGACTGCACTAACTCCAAATCCCAGGCTATTAACCAATGAGCAGAACTATCACCATCGCTTATTGTACTAAAATGTACATCATGAGCTCTTGCATTATATCCTAGAATCAAAATTCTGTGGTCCTCACAAATAAAGCCAGACCATTGCCCTGGGACCAAAAATAAAGCAAAACAAAACAAAATGCCCAGAAATAAAACAAAACAAAACAAAACAAAAAAACCACACATAGAAAACACAAAAACAAAATAGCAACAGCAACAAAACAATAAAACCAAAAACCCAGACGTGAACTCTAGAGAACAATAGGCAGCAACCCTCTGAAGTCCTCTACCTCATCAATGAACTCTGAAATTCTTCATCCACCCATTTACTACCATTTACCATACTGTTTAACACAATAGATGGCACAACTTTAGGTAGAATGAACACATATCCTGATGTGCTGGGGACAGTCCTACTGTCCCATTTTATGCCTGATTTTCCAGCATGATGATTAATATTGTCCTCTTTTCAGTCTCAAAAATAGTTTATCAACCAGCTTGGTTGATAAATTATATAACTTTAAGCTACATTATCCATGAAGCTTAGTTTTAGTCATCCACAACACTCAATAATTCATCACCTCATTGAGTTGGTGATTATGTTTGACAAAAGTTCTAGTTACTCTTGTCTCTTACAATGTTTTCGTTTTGTTTACCCCTATTCAATAGAGACATCATGTTCAGATTTGAATGAAATACAAAAAATTTGAGCATTAAACATACTTGCATAGGAATGAACTGTCAGATACAGATTTTATTTAAATTCTGTGGCTATCTTTGAAAAAAATAGCCATATTTACTTGATTTCATCCCCACCCTCTCTACCCTAATGGTGAAGCCAAATAAGGAAACTGAATTACTTTAATAAATCTTCCATATTGTGTGTTTGACTCTGAAACATAACCTAAGATATCCTGCAGAAGCCCGTTGGGGATTTTGAGAACATCAGTCAATTACATGACTAGTAGCTAGCCCTTCCTTTTCAGAGTTACTTCCCTATCCCAGGACAGACCCTAGAAAGTTACATTAAAGAAAACCTGGCAAATGTGCTGAACTCTGTTAAAGTCATTGAGTTGGTTTCATTAGGAGCAGAAAACCTCCACCAGGTCAAGAGATGATGGAACATGAAATGGTCCTGTAACAGATGTTCAGTCCTTCTGGGAATCTAATATATCAATCACCAAGTTTGTAACAAAATGGAAAGAAAATTCTAGTCATGAATAAAATTTTTAAACCAGTTTGACAATTCTGCTAATACCCATACAAACACATAATTCATAAATAGAATAAAACTTCCTTTTCTGAGGATAACTGTTAAATTATACTTAGATATTTAAGTTCCCCATTTCCTCTCTGTTTTACAAAGTAAAATTGGGCCAGAAAGTTATGGTTTGAATAAGGGCAGTTTTCCCCTAGTAGAATTCTTCACCTATATCCACAAACACCAGGTGAGCTTGTGTGATGTCAAGGTCAACAATGAAACCTGATAATTCTGGTAGACGCAATGCAAGTGCTGGAAGTCAGATTTCACTATCTGTGCATATTAATAATGTAACCCCCACATTCCAAATATGACAATTATATTTCCCAAAGATTATCCTTTGCCCCATAGAAAAAGTTTTCTCAAGTCTTCCGTGTTATATATGCTATTCAAATTATGCTTCTGTCATTTCAATTATTTTATCCTGACCAATAAATTGTTACTTCGGGAAAGACACATTTGTCTATAAAAACATTACGATGCTATTGGACAGAACCAATTTAAAGAGGTAAAGAAATTTAACTCTGTATTTAATATTTATTCTTGGGACTTTTACTTCAATATTGTAAGTGCTGCATGCTGCTTTTTAAAAAAAGTCTTTTAAAGATAACTTTATGTTTTAATGGAAATACTCTAAATATTTCCATTGTGGAGAGCACAGGCATTTTTTAAACGACAAATGAAAAAAGAATCTAATATTAGGTGAACGGATATTGTGGCTTATAGTAAGAATTTCAGTGACAGCTTCATGGAAGGGGAGATAATGTAGAAAACATCCTCAGAGGACTTGTACTGGGCTCTAGTGATGACAAAGGCACTCATGCCACAGGGGCAAGTGAAGCATCTGAAAAATATAACAGCTAACACTCCTATATACTTACTATGCATCAGGCACTGTTCTAAGCACTTTGCACACATTAACTTTATTACTCCTCAAAATAGCCTGAAGAGGTAAGTACTATTATCACTCCCATTCACACACGAGGAAACTGAGCACAGAGTCAAACATCAGTAGGCGAGGAAATAGTAGACCTGAGATTTAAACCCAACATCTGGCTCTTGAGTCCTTGTGCTAAATGACTAGAGTGTGTATTTATTGTTTTATGAACTGTGAATGTGGAAAAAGGCAGAATTTCTAATCTTTCTACTACTTTATCTTACATGTGTTTATGTACACACTAATAAATCAAATATTGCAATTAGACATTTGATAATGGCATCTCCATCTCCAAATGTGTATATATTCAGGTTGACAATTTTTTTGTGTAATCTTCTCCTTAGTCAAATGATGACCTTATAGTCATAAACTTTAATTAATATAGCATGACGGTTATGGGTGCATGCTGTGGAGACTGCCTGGATTTACATCTACCACATAATAGCTGTGGACCTTGAATAAGTTACTTAAACTCTTCTGGTTCTCTTTTCTTTCTTTTTTTTAATTAATTTTTTTTATTTTTAAAGAAGCTTTAGATTACATAAATGTTATTTTTAAAAATATAGGGGATTCCCATATGCCCCACTACCTCCCTCTTCCACACTTTCCCAATCAACAACATCCCTCATTAGAGTGGTACATTTGTTACAATTGATGAACATATATTGAAGCACTGCTACTAACTAACTGTGGGTTACAGTTTACATTATAGTTTACACTCTGCCCTGCATAATTTTTTAGGTTATTACAAAATATACATCACTGCAATGTCATGCAGGACAACTCCAATGTTCCGAAAGTGCCCCCAAACTACACCTATTTTTCCCTCTCCCATCCCTCAGAACCTCTGGTTCTTGCCTCACTTTTCTCATCTTGAAAAGCAAAATAATAACAGCATTTATCTTATGTGGTTGCTAGGAGATGATATGAGAGAATGCATGTAAATATCAATACCTAAGTACTAAGTACTCAATAAATGTTGGCAATTTTTAACATTGCTGAGTCTATGTAGCTACAGAAGCAATAAGATTTTGTCAGAAACCAAACTGGGCTTTTAAAAATCTATAATGACTGGATTTGAACAAACTATTTCTGAGATAAATTATACACATGCACCCTTAGTCTCCCCTACAGATTTTGTATAATTTTATAATTTGCTTTTTGATACAGTGGAGTGCATTAAAATTATGCTCATTTCATCTTCTGTCCAAGATTTTCCAAATTGGGCTTATCTACATTGTAATTTTTAGTCTCACAAATATCTTTTGATATCAGAAATATTACTTGAAAAGCCACCCATATGTTATAACAATTGTAATAGAAAATTGTCAACAGTGCTACCAATAATTGATTCTATTTATGTTTCATCCTATTTCAAACCCTAAAGATTGTTCATCT
>PVKH010009093.1:0-19045 GCA_004027955.1 Chaetophractus vellerosus
TGCGGTGATGTGCGAGCCAGGTAACCGTGCAGGCAGCTCTGCCCCGCTTGTGGGCAGGTCTGCTTCCGTTTCCGGGTAGCTTTTATTTTTTTTCTCTGTTTGCAGGCAGCTCGCCCTGCCCGTGGAGGCTTTGCCCTACCCGTGGCAGCTTTTTGCCCTGCCCACGGCGGCTCTGTCCCACCCACGGCGGCTTTGCCTTCTCAGGCAGTCTGCCCACTTGGAGAGGTCCCTGGGAACTAAACCCGGGGCCTCCCATGTGGTGTACTGGTGCCCTATCCACTGAGCTATACAGCCGACCCCTGGATTGTAATTTTTTGTTGGTGTGTTGCATCTGGCTTACAATATGTATTTATTCTGGCTCAGCTTGTCTCTTTAGCTTAGGGCTTTCTTGCACTTTTCCCCTTGCTGCTTGTGTAGTAGGAGCCAAGGATGTAGTTGGTACTGTAAGCTGTGGAGGCCTATGCTACCTGTGTTGTCCCAGGGACCGATGAAGCTTCTCCTACATTTTCACTCTGCCAGGGCTAGGGACAGAGCCGCAGCCATGTATAATAATCCAGGTTGTGCAGGCCAAAAGCACCTGTAGCTGCCTGGAGAAACTGATGAAGCTTCATGCCCCTTCTTCCCCTGACTGGGGCAGGGATGGAGCTGCAGATGTGGGCAACAGTCTATGCCATGTAGGTCCAAAATGACCACAGCTGCCCAGGTAGCACCAGCCTCCCTCCTCCCCTGCCAGGGGAGGGGTGGACCCTCTGGAGTGCCTGCAGTCATCCTGAGAGGCTTAGGGAGTACTGTCCCTTCTGCCTTTTTGTGGGCAGGGATGGAACACAGGTGCCCAACAGTTCAGACCCTGTAGGCTGAAAGTACCTGCCATTGCCTGGAGAGGCTGATGAAACACCAGTTCCCTCCTACCCTATTAGGGGGTTGTGGTGGGTCCACAGTCCCCACTTCTACAGTCCTGTCCATGCAGGCCAAAAGTACCTGCAGTTACACAGAGAGCCTGAGGAATGCCACCCCCAAGCACCCTAATAGTCACGTTCATGCAGGTCACAAGTTCCTGTAGTTGTCCCAATAGACTGAGGAAATGCCACCCCCTATCCTATCCTATGGGGAGGGTGGGGAGAGATGGAATCAAAGGCGCTCAACAAACCAGTTTGTGTGGGCTAAAAGCACCTGGAGTTGCCCAGAAAGGCCAAGGAAACATAGTTCCTCTTCCGTCCTATTGTGGTGCGGGCATGGAGCCCCAGGTATCCAACTATTCAATCTATGCCAGCTCAAAGTGCTTGCAGTTGCCTGGAGAGACTGGTGCAGGTCCCTCCAGCTTCCTCCCTGCTGGAGGAATAAATAAATTAAAAAAAAAAAAAAAAGCATGACCCAACTATATGTTGTTTACAAGAGACTTGCCTTAAATTCAAAGACACAAGTACGTTGAAAGTGAAAGTATGGATAAAAATATACCATGCAAATGGTAACCAAACCAGAGTTGGCATAGCTATAACTAACAAAAGATAAAACAGACTTTAAGTCAAAATTTGTTATCAGGGGAAAAGAGAGAACATTATATGCTGATAAAGGTGTCAATTCAATAAGAAGCCATAACAATGATAGATATACATACATCTAATTGTTGAGCCCCAAAATATGGAAGCAAATATTGACAGATTGGAGGGAGAAATAGACTTTTCTACATTAATAGTAGGAGACTTCAATACACCACTTTCAATAATGGATAGAACATTTAGACATATGATCAGTAAGGAAATAGAAGACTTGAATGATACTATAAACCAACTAGACCTAAAGATATATAGAGAAAACTTCACCCAATAGCATCAGATTGCAGTCTTTTCTGGTGCACATGGGCCATTCTTCAGGACAGACCATATTTAGGTCAGGAAATAAGTCTCAACAAATTAAACAATATTGAAATCATTCACTGTATCTTCTCCAACCACAATGGAATGAACCTAGGAATTGATAACAGAAAGACAACTAGAAATATTTGGAAATTAAGTAATACACACTTTAACAACCACTGAGTCAAATAAGAAATCATAAGGGAAATTAGGAAATATCTTGAGACGAATGAAAATGAAAATACAACATTAAAAAACTTATGGAATTCACAAAAGCAATGCTTAGAGAGAAATTTATAGCTCTATATATTTACATTACAGAAGAATAAAAGTCTCAAATCAGAGACCTATCCTCACAACTGGAGGATCTGATAAAAGCACAAGCTAAACCCAAAGTGACTGGAAGGAAGGAAATAACAGATCAGAATAGAGATAGTGAAATAGAGAATAATATATGTATGTATGTATACATGTATGTATATATAATCAACAAAGCCAAAAGTTGGTTCTTAAGAATTGACCAATGAAATTGACAAATGTTTATCTTTATCAGATTGACAAAGAAAGAGAGAAGATGCACATAACTAAAATCAGAAATGAAAGGTGGGACATTCCTACCAACCCCAAACAAATAAATAGGATTATTAGAGTATATTATAAACAACTACATGCCAATAAATTAATCTAGATGAGATGGAGAAATTCCTGGAAACACAAACTACCTACACTTGACTCAAAAAGAAATAGAAGATCTCAACCGACCAATAATAAGAGATTAAATCAGTAATCAAAAGTAAAAAACCTCCCAACAAAGAAAAGCCCAGGACCAGAGGTCTTCACTAGTGAATTTTACCAAATATTCCAAGAAGAATTATCACAAATCCTGTTCGTGCATGGGTGCACTGCCAGGCCCCGTGAGCCAGGCAGCAAGTTGATGATGTAACAGGAGAGTGACACGAGGGAGAGCCAAGACCAGACGCACTGAAAAACCAGGAACTAAGGTGGCGCAGGTGGTAGGATGCCTCTCTCCCACATCAGAGATTCCAAGGATGGAATCCCAGTGAAGACAGGAGAAGGATGAGAGGAGAGAGCAAGAAACAGACACAGAGAGTTGCCCAGCAAATAGACACAGAAACAGCAAAAACGGGGTGGGGGGGTGTGTAAAAATGGATAAAAGTAAATAAATAAATAAATAAATAAATAAATTCTTTTAAAAAATGTATAGGGGAGGAAGATATGGACCTATAGTTAGTAGTAATACTTTGATGATGCTTTTTCATGATTTGTTAACAAATGTTTTACAACAATGCAGGGTGTTTGTGTGGGGGTGATGTGTGGGAACCCTGTATGATGTTATGCATGTTCGTTTTGTAAGATCATAATGTTTACTGAACACTTATAGTTTATGTATGCTCATGTATGAATGATATATTTCAATAAATTGTTTTTAAAAAAATTGTAGAGGAGGGAATACTTCCTAAATTATTCCATAAGGCTAACATCACCCTAATACCAAAGCCAGATAAAGATACCACAAGAAATTACACAACAACATCTCTTATGAATATAAATGCAAGTATGCTCCGCAAAATACTGGCAAACTGAATGCAACAGCACATTAGAAAATTTTTGCACTATGATTAAGTACACAAGGGTGGTTCAACATAAGAAAAGAATTAATGTAATGTACCACATTAATCACATTAATAGAACGAATGGGGGAAAAAAAACACATGATCATCTCAACTGATACAGAAAAGGCATTTGATAAAATCCAGCACATCTTTTTGATAAAAACTTTCAGAAGGAAACTTCCTCAACATGATAAAGGGCACATATGAAAAACCCACCAGCAGCATCATACTCATCGGTGAGACTGAAAGCTTTTCCCCAAACATAAAGAACAAGACAAGGATGCTGACCCTCACTCCATTATTGAACATTGTACTGGACATTCCAGCCAGAGCAATTAGGCAAGAAAAATAAATAAAAGGCATTCAAATTGGAAAGGATGAATTAAAACTTTCCCTATTTACAGATGACATGATCCTATACACAGAAAATCCTGAAAAGTCCCCACAAAGTTCTTAGATCTAATAAATGAATTCAGCAAAATGGCAGGGTACGAGATCAACTCACAAAAATCAGTAGACTTTCTATATACTAGTAATGAAGAACCTGTAGAGGAAATCAAGAAAAAAATTCCATTTACAATAGCAAATGAAGAATCAGATATCTAGGAATAAATTTAACCAAGGATGTAAAGCATGTATACACAGAAAACTATAAAACATAGCTAAAAGAAATCAAAGACCTAAATAATGACAATCTGTATTCATGGATTGGAAAACTAAATATTGTTAAGATGTCAATTCTACCCAAGCAATGTATAGATTCAGTGCATTCACAATGAAAATTCCAACAGTGTTCTTTGTGGAAATAAAGAAGTCAATCTCCAAATTTATATGGATGGGTAAGGAACACTGAAGAACCAAAAACATTTTGAAAAAAGTTAAAAACTTATTATCAAGCTACAGTAATCAAAACAGCGTGATTGTAATATTATCTTGTAATTTGCTTTTATCATTTAATAAGACACTGAATATATAAAATATCCTATAAGTTTACTTTTCATGTGAATGTACTTTAATTTTTTAAATAAACTTTTTATTTTAAAAGTTAAAAAAAAAACACATCAGGGTCCTAGTAGAAGTACAGGCATATAGACCAATGGAATTGAATTGAGAGTTCATAAATAAACCCTCACATCTTTGGCCAAATTATTTTTATTAATTAATTAATTAATTATTTTAGGCGGTACCAGAGATTGAACCCAGGGCCTTGTACATGGGAAACAGACGCTCAACCACTGAGCTACATCTGCTCCCCTGGCCAATTGATTTTTGACATGAGTGCCAAATTCACTCAATGGGGAAAGAATAGTCTCTTTAACAAATGGTGCTAGGTAAAGTGGATAGCCATATGCAAAAGAATGAAGATGGGGCATGGATGTGTTGAGATCCCACCTCCCACAGAGGTCCTGGGTTCAGTTCCCGGTGCCTCCTGAAAAAAACAAAAACAAAACATCAAGCAAAACAAACGGTAAAACCAACTCAGGCGAGCCAATGTGGCTCAGTAGTTGAGTGCCAGCTTCCCACATACGAGGTCCTGGGTATAATCCCCAGCCCCTGGTGCAACATATACAAAAATTAACTTGAAATTGATCAAAGACCTGAATATAAGAACCAAAACTATAAAACTCCTATAGAAAAACATAGGGAGGCATCTCTAAGACCTTGGTTGTTTGGACTTTACAACAAAGGCATAAACCACAAAAGAAAAAAATATAGATAAATGGGACTTAATCAAAATTAGAATTTTTTCTGCATCAAAGGATTTCATCATGAAAGTAAAAAGACAACCTACAAAATGGTAGAAAATAATGGGAAAACACATATCTGATAAGGGTTTAATATCCAGAATATAATGAAATCCTACAGGTCAA
Organism: Chaetophractus vellerosus; assembly: GCA_004027955.1. Lineage (NCBI taxonomy): Eukaryota > Metazoa > Chordata > Mammalia > Cingulata > Chlamyphoridae > Chaetophractus > Chaetophractus vellerosus. The sequence goes on from PVKH010009093.1 coordinate 5,359, forward strand.
CAATAGAAAGACAACCCAATTGAAAAATGGGCCAAAGCCTATGTTGACATAACTTAGTACAAAAGTTGTACACATTTAAAACAAAACATATAGCAATAATTTTTCAAAATGATGCCAAAATTAAAAACTATGTCACTGAAAAGATTAAAGCATATTGTTTCTAAGACTTATTAAATTCTTTTGTTGTCTTGAAAATGCATTCCATATAGATATTGTCTAATTGTGGATATCACTATGTCCTTTGCCTCTTTTTACCACCTAAAATAAAACCAGTTGCCCTAAACAAAAAGAAAAAAAAAAAAAGGCCAAGGACTGGAACAAACATAACAGACATTTATCTAAAAAAGATATACAAATGGCCAATAAGCACACGAATGGATGTTTAACATCATTAGCCACTAGGGAAATGCAAATCAAAACTGCAATGTGAGATACCACTTGACTCCCACTAGAATGGCTACTAATTTAAAAAATGGAAAATAATAAGTGTTGAAGAGGATGTAGAAAAATAGGAAGACACATAGATTGTTGATGGGAATGTAAAATGGTATAGCTATTGTGGAAAACGGTTTGGCGTTTCCTCAGTAAGTATAGAATTACAATATGACCTGGCAATTCCACCTCTAGGCATAAAACCAAAAGAATTGAAAGCAAGTACTCAAACATGTATTTTCAAACTGATGTTCAGAAGTATTATTCACATTTGCCAAAAGATGGGAGTGACCCAAGTGTCCATCAACCAATGAATGGATAAACAAAATATGGTATATACTTAAAATGAAATATTATTCAGCTGTAAAAAGAAGTTCTGATACTTGCAAAAACATGAACCTTGAAGACATATTGAGTGAAATAAGCCAGACACAAAAGAACAAATATTGTATGATCTCTCTGATATAAATAATTAGAATAAGCAAATTCAGAGCCAGAAACTAGAATATAGGCTACCAGGGGCTGGGATTGTGGAAGGGAATGGGGATTTAATGCTTAATTGGTAGTTTGGGGTGATGAAGTGGATGGTGGTTATAACACAACATTGTGGCTATAAATAACTAAGTTATATATTTGAATATGATTTAAAGGGGGAAATTTTTGGTTGTATATATGTTACTAAGTAAAATTTTTAAAATTTTTAAAATTTTAAATAATGAAATGTAATATAGACTATGGACTATAGCTAATAGTATAATAATCATTATTTCAGCAATTGTAACAAAGGTACCACAGTAATGCAAAATGTTGGAAAATTGTGATTGTGGAATGGGCAGTATATGGGAACTCTGTATTTTCTGCATGATTTTTCTGAAACCTACAATGTCTCTAAAAAAATTTATCAAGTGATACTGTGCCCCTTCCAAGGCACTTAAAATTTTCAAATTATTTTAACTTCATAATTAATAATTAAAAAAAAAAAACCTTCCTAACTTCTCTTAGAGACAAAAATATTTTTAACATTTTGGGTCACCTGAACCAATATATACTGTTATTTATGCCCAAAGCATCTCTAGAAAGTTGTTAGATGGCAAGTACAATGTAATTAACAAGCAATCACAGGATATTCTCTCCAGTTGTCAATGTAGTCATCATCTACACATAAGGTCAAATAGAAAAAGACTACTATTCTAGACCTCCCAAGTTGCAGGAGACAAGGTTAAATGATGTTACTTAGCTGATGAACTTTTCTTCCAATAGAGATGGCTGGAAGTATCTTGAGCCACTGCTGACTACATTTTCTTTTATTCTAAGCCCATTTCTTTAGCTGCTGCTAGAACAGTCCTGTTTTCAAATAGCTCCGGTTGCTTTTTCTGCTCAAAGTGGACCATGTTCTACTGCACACCCTCACCCTCAGCAACCTTTTGCAAAACTTGCTACTCAAACTGTGACCAAGACCTCATTCAGGGCTACTGAATCAGAATCCACATTTTAACAAAAATACAAGTGATTATTTTTTGCATTAAAGATTGAAAAGCACTAGTTTATTATAAGCATTCCCTTCAGCTTTTAGACCTTACACTTAGCTATAATTTGGGCACTATGAGTAGGGTTCCCTCTCATTTTCAGCATTTAGGCAGCTAGTGTTAACTTGGAACAGGGAAAGAAATAATTTCACATCTTATTGCCCCTACCCACAGTGCACACATAGCAGCATAATACACCTTTCTGAAGCATTGAGTCACAATTGCCTATGATGCAATGAAGCACACTCTCTTCTTCCTCTTGCATGCTATTAAATCTGACTCCCCTTGCTTTCACAAGCCTGCTGGATACTGATATGCATTAATATCCAATAACATTTTATTCCACATTTACATATTTCTTCTCCCTACAAGGCAATACATATCTTGAGATAACAAATCTCTTATTCAACTTTTTTAAATCTCCAAAGCCAAGTACAGTACCTGGTAAAGAGTAGGTGATTGACAGTGCCTGCCCCTCTCCCCTTTAATTAATAAGAATAACTTGGTCATTAAGTCACTGACTAAACATTTCAAACACACGCAAAATATCTTCCCTATGTCTGTTTTGAAATTATAGTATATTTTCGTAGCCAAGTAAATTTGTTCTTATATTCCACTTCACTTACTAGGTTGATGGGGTGTCAAGGACACTCAGTGGCCATCTTGCTTGTTTGTGTGCAAGTGTTTGTTTCCATTTGTACTTGTTTGAGTGCAGATGTTTGGTATGCTTCTCTTTCTGACCACAGGCTGCTGGGGTAGGTGTTAAATTTTAACCAGTCTCAGATGCTTGCCAAGGCGCAAAGATTGCTCTTTGGCAGAGCCCCTCCCCCTGGAGTGAATAAAAACTCAGTGCAGGTGTCCCTAATCTCTGATGCTAAGAGAGGGAGGCATGGGAGCTGCCATCAACTTACCCTCACCTGAGCAGTTGGCCTCTGTGGGGGGACTGGCCACGGTGGAATCATTTTCCCTGCTCTTTTGGACCTGTATGTGTATAAGTAATAAAGCAGTCACTCGCTGAAAGCCTCACTTGTGCCTGACCCAGTGTTCCCATGATGTACCATATAGCAACTCACTCTACAATTGATTCCAAAAGACTTTAGTTCAGGGGTTCTTAACCTTTTTTGTTCCACAGACCCCTCTGCCAGTCAGGTGAAAACCACAGACCCCTTACTAAGTCCACACTAGACTGTGTACTATTTAATAAATATAACACACCTGCACTAACATGTCCCCACAAGAATGTTTTTTTTTTGAATTTCAGTTCAAGCTCACAGACTAAGTAAGACCCTCTGCTTTAGTTCATGGTAGAAAAAATGCAATATTCCTATAAAATAGCTTACATACTTTACCCTGAGTGATTCCTAGTTTCTGGCATATAGAATGAACTCAAATATTTGTCAAATGAATAACTTATTTTCAAACTACCATGAGGCACGTTGCACTTAATGAAAAAAAAAGCTCCAATGCGAAACATTTTAATAAGTTGTCAAATATACAGTTATTATTTATCTAAATATCACTTAAATTATAAAAATCAGTATATCACATTAGATGATTATATAAAACAACACAAATCACACATTGGCAGTAACCTCTGTAATCCAAGGATACCCCCATCAATACAAATTACTAATACATTTAAAAAAGAAAAACTAGAGACTGAGACATTTAAACCAAGGTAATTGAGACTAGACTAAGTACATTAAATACATTCATTCATCAAGTACAATAAATTTAGCATTGCTGCTTAGTCACTAATAACACAATTTTAGGTGCAACTTCACATGCTTTGATAAATCTTCCAGTACAGTTCCCATAATAAAGTGTCTCTGTGCACGCCATTGTCATTTATATGCAGGTGCATCATACATCAAACTTCAGAGTATTTCACTTCATACTTAAATTGTTAATATATACTGTTAAGTGAACACCAAGTCAAAATTTAACCCCAATGATGACAAAGTTTAAAAATTTTAAAAAATGAGAGTATATACCGATTTGTTTAATCACATAAATACTATTTCCTCTTACCAGAAGCTAACAAAATAAGTAGTAAGAATTTAAACATTAACTCCATTAAAAAGGAAGGCTTAAATGTTCCTAAAATATTAACAAGCATTTTTAAGTAACAATAAAATCACTCTATAAGTTGAAAAGTAATTTCATATTCATTGCCAAATTTAAAATACCACTGGTTTGAAGATAAGTATGAGGCCTAAAATATTGGTATTAAATTGTAAAAAAACAATAAAAATGTATAGTAATTTGCTTGTGACTATGTAATGGAATGTTTTTCACTGTCATGTTATATTAAACACTACTCTGAATGGACAGTCTAAGTAAACGTACCTTTACTGATAAGAAATGTGGAAAATTAAGGCCTCTGTATGCTCTCTGTAATTACCACACAAATTCAGAAGTTAAATAGAGGTTACAATGCTGCAAAATATTAACATCTCTAACACAGTTGCTTCATCTTTATGCAATACTTATTACCTTATCTTTACACAGACCCAAATGCTAGTTATCTTTATTATTATTAAATGCATAAAGTTCCCACTTCCACACCATCTAGACAGAATGCTGGAAGTTGTTAGGAACTTGTGTGATTGGTTCACAACTAAAAATGCTTGGCACATGGTAAACATCCAATAAATATTTTTAAATGAACTAAGAAGCTTGGATGCCAAAGGCAGTCCTACTTGTTTTACCAAAGCATTAATACACAATTGCTACCTCTTTAGATAAACAAACTGTCAAAATTTTTTTTAAAAACCAGTCCCCTAAACTATGAAAACATTATAGGATGTAAAAGAAAGGTTAATTGGGCTACAGATAAATCAAGCTTGTTAAAGGCACTGAATAAAAATGATTATTACAAAGTATTGTAAACCATTTTAAAGCAAATCAAGTTTTAAGTAGCAAATGCCAAACTGCTAAAGAAAATGGTATTAAAATGATGACACTTGAAGATAGTAGACACAATTTTGGTAATTTCAAAATAAAATTCTTTCATTGCTTTACCTTTTTCCTTCATCCTAGGTCTTCTACAATATTCCAAATACTAGAAACAAATGTATTTTCACTTGCAAGAAACAATAATTGCAACTGAAATAGCTCTAGAAATGAATTCCTTTACATAGGTGATATAAAAAAATCATCTTGGAAATCATAAAATACTTTTAAAAAATTATATTCAAGAAAAATGCCCCCAAAAAGTTCTTACTCAGTTGAGCACAATCTAATAGCAAAGTGTAGTGTTAAGAGGAATAAGTACAATCTTTCTTGACATAAAACAAAAAGTAATGACTAGTGAGTTGAAAATACCACAGGCTCCATGTTAGAGCCATTTAATATACACATTTTCATAATTGTTTCTTAGAAAACTATTTAGATAAAATAATTATCATTTTATCGATTTTCATTCATTTGTATTTATGCAGCTTCCATCCATATTAAAATATCAATTAATGTAAATACTTTATTATAAAACTATTATACAATTTAAATTTATTAGAGAAATGTATTATTCACTATTAACTTCTCAAAGTCCATTTTATAATCTCATTCCTAAGAAATACACTAAAATCATTATGTTTCCTGGGGCAGGGGCGTATGATAATCCTATTAAACCAAACCATATCCTTATTTTACATTTCTTAGACATTTACGTGTTCAAATATACTTAGTGAGTAGTGAACATTCATCCCTCAGTGGTCAAATTCAGCATAATCTTAAATGTCTGGATTAGACAGTAAAATAGTCACATGTAGATTATATAAATTGATACTAATTCTATGTAATTTCACTTATAAAGTTACATAAAATGAGCCTCGGATAACAGTGATGTAAATATGTAAACAGAATTAAATGTTAATCTCTTCCCTGAAAAAAACGAAAAGACAAAACTCTTCTTGTTTTTTTAAAACAAAACAAAATAAAACAAAAAGAAACATGATCTATTTAATAAAAAAAAGAGAAGACATTAATTTTATAAACCTCTATTTCCAAATATGGATAAAGAAAATCTGGAACAGCTGATTCAGATCTTACTGAGCTAAAATGTGCAAATTATCTGATAATACTTTAGTTTATTAAACTAATTGTATATAGGCTGATGCCATCACATATTTTTTAAAAAAGCCTCTTGTCTTTTTAAGTAAGACCCAAAACGGTGTTTAAGATTTACTGAGCCATTCTCCAAACAACAACAACAACAAAAGTCCATACTGTAGGGGGAAAAAGTATAGTTTAGAATTTTCTGATGATATTGCTTTGAAATTCATCCCCATCAAAAAAGCCACAGCTAAGTTTACAACTTCTGTAATAGGAATAAAAAAAGTGAAAAACCAAAAAACAAAACTACAGCTAATACCCACTTAGGTAATAGAGAAAAACATGAAATCTCAAGGAAAAATATTACACCGACTCTAAATAAAAAATAAAACAATCAAATTTTGCTATAACAAAATGCATATGAATTTAAAAGTTATTCAGGTTTAATAAGTTTACTAAGCATTGAATTCATAAAGCATATGGTACTTCTGTTTGGACTCAGGACTTGCAAAGTGCCCTCAGAGAGGTGAAAAGGTGAGATAAACATAAAAGTGTGATACTTTCTTCCACAATACCAAAAAGGTGTTCAGATGTAAAGGTTTAATTTGTAATTATGGGGTGGGGGAAAGAAAAAATTTTATTTATAACTCCAAAACATTCCCCAAAATATGGTAAAACAATTCAACTACTTAAAAGTGTTATTAGTGACTCAAAATGCAAGCAATGAAAACATAAACATCAAACATATTTGCAAATTTAATTTCAAAGTTTTAAATGACAAATAACTTTTCTTTTAAAGGTGGTGGGTGTGAAACAGACAATACTCGAAAATCTAGTCTTTCCAGGAAAAGTAGCGCTGCCCCCCCCCCAACAGAATTAAATTATAATAAATTTCTTTGCTGAATATGACATACTAAGCATGAAATGGAAGGATTTGATATGCACCCAACTCTATATGACTAATTAACAAATAAAAGACAATATTTTAACACTCACACTATTGGATGTTGAACTACTTTGCTTATTAGAATTCTGAGAACATATTTAGCAAGATATATTTATACTACTAAATTAAAGGAGGGCATATAAAAAAACCTCAAATTATTTAAAGGAGAAATAAGAAAAAGCTCCAATCACCTACCTTTTCTAAGCTGCAACTAGAGAAAAAGGTATTATATGGTTTACAACACTTTTCATAATGTATTAGACATACATTTCAATTTTCCCATAAATGAAAGATTTCAGAAGAAAAATACTTTGTTCCTTGCAAATAACCTCACTTCTCCTAATCCTGGCAAGAATAATATGTGCCATTAATTTCAAGATTTTTGTTGTTGTTGTTGTTCATTTCAATTATCTTTTTTATGAAGTATATACACTTTTAAAAATATTGTAAGTGGAAATTAAGGGGAAAGCCTGATTTTGGAATGCAGCAATTCTAAATCATTTCACTATGAAGCACCTTTTGATTTGCTGGTCTGAATGTTTAATATAGAACCTAAACAGTACTTATTTCTGAAGTACAATTTTCTCCAGTTTTATTAACCTCATACATAGCAATATTACAGACATCAACCTGTATTTTCTAGATTTCTATAAGTGTTCTAATAATTTAATAGTTTAGATATGGCTCATTTTCAAGGTTGGGTGGACTGAGATTTCCTGATAAATTGGCTACAGAAAGCTAACTTCTTAATCACTGAATAATGGTGTGTATTTTGTTTGAATCAAATAGATGTTTAAGCCATGTACCACCACAATCCCTGCTTACTGCTGAACATTCCTAAGTTTCTTTATTCTTCATAGTTTTCTAATGAACAAATAATTAGGTTTCCTGAGTAAGATTATAAAAGTTAACCCTTCTACCAAAAGTATAAAGACAAATAAAATGTAGACTCACAATACAAATTTTTTACATAGCATTACAAGTGCAGAGATATTGACTGTTGCTCTTCATTATGATTGGCCCACCCCTTAAAAAGATTGCAGCAAAGGATTCAATTGTCTAAAATACTTTGCAGTACAGTAATTAAATGTTTTAGCCCATACACATATCCCTCATCTTCTGTGTTGCTAGGGAACACATGAGCAAAATCTATCATTCGCACTTCTACTTCTGCAACCTCTTGGCAACCAGTAGGAAGTTGGTAAAAAACTTTTTCCAGTTTGGAAAGTACGTTTCCATTTAAATGTTCCTGTGACATGCTTTTCCACCCATTGTCTTGCTCCATATTTTCAACTTTCAATGAAGTCTGACTGTGATGCCTTTTCGAATACATTTTTCTGTGACGAGCATACATCTTAGACAAGCTTTTGCCCACCGAAGCCTCTATTTTTCCATTTGCCATGGAACTTAAAACATGAAAGTTATTATTGTACTCCAGTACTTCTGTGTCTAATTGCTGTCCTTTGGACAAAAATTTTTCTGCCAAAGTTCTGTCATTTGATTTTGTAGTGGTTGGCTGAGATGAACCTTCATAAACGAACAGTAATGAACTTGCGTAAAAATTAAGCTGCTTCTGGCTTTCAAACCATTGCAGAATTTTCTCAATCTTTTGAATACTGGCAGCAATAGCATCTTTTCTTAAGCAGAACCCGTTATGAAAAAACCTGGAGACGCCTATTAAAAGGAAAATTTCAGAGTTATAATGAAATTATGAAATAACTACCATTTGAGAAGTAAACTCATGTTAAGAGACAATTCTTCAATTCTTTCCTCATCATTTCTTTCAGTTAATTGAATAGGCAAAATTCTAGTCAGACACAGAAATCTAGACCTCTACTTAATTTCTGGTGAAGTTGCTCTTATTGGAAAACATTTAGGTGACACTTATGTAAAGTGTAATCTATATAGACAAAAAAGAAATTCAATATGGTAGACTGGTAGTTTAGTTCTCCCTATATATTCTCTTAGGGCATATGATTCCTCCAAGATCTGTTTCATTTGCTATTCTGAGGGATTTTGCAGAAAGGATTGTTTGCTAAAATCACATTCAAGAGGTATTCTAAAACCTAGAGTCAAATTATAACCGTTTTTGATGGTATCAACAGTCTATTATCAAAATGCCAAACCATAACCCTACTAATTTTTATCTGATCTCAATACCATTGATTAAATCAGTCTTTTCACAAAAATCAAGCTCACTTTTTGGATTTAGCACTATTCCACATTGAGCATTTTATACAAAATTGAGACTTTTAGATGGCTTAACTTGTCAGATTATTAGACGCCTTTAAAAATTTATTCCAATTGTATTATGTTTGGGAAATTAGGGGTATATACAATTTGATTTCCACTTTTAGAAAGGCCCTTCCTCAACTCTGGAATAGAACCTGTTAAAAATTGTATTCACATAAGACCACATTGTTAACCTGAGAAAATATTCTAATGAATATCCAATTTGAATATTCTCTTGCTAATGATTAAGTATATCAAGGCAAACACCAATTATTAAGGTAACAATTGTGGATGTTTGATTTTTATAAGTAGAAAAATTCTTCAAAGTCTTTACACTACACACAAGCTCTTCCCCATCTTAGAGCTAAGACTAAATGTCTAATAGAATATTATTTCCAGAAATGTTTTCTAGGATATCTTTACTTTGTAGTATCTTGGCCACAAATATTTCAGACACACATGTTAACAAATCTTATTTAACACCATTTGATTATCTATTGTGTTGCTCAAGAAGCTTATAATAATAGCTCAATTATAAATGGGGAATTTCAATGAAAATACAGTATATGCTGCAATATAAACATTTTTAAGTCTCTTATGTTACATGCAGTAATTATATATATTATTATCTATAATCTTTACTGGAAAAATGACTTTAAAGACAATATCCAGTTGCAGTAATTGAACTAGATGGTTGATTCACAAATGTTTAAATGTTTATTAAATTTTTAAAAATTATATTAATATAAAGTATATTAATGAAAAAGTAAAAGGGGCATTCATGGACAAAAGTTTTTGACATGTCATGAACCAAGGATTATGACCAATTCTGTGAACCTAAAGTCTATAAAAAAATTTTTTTTTTTACTATGAGTTGAATCACTATGCCAAAGGAGGATGAAAACAAATACCTACAGGGGAGCAGATATAGCTTAAGTGGTTGAGTGCCTGCTTCCCACATACAAGGTCCCAGGTTCGTTCCCCAGTACCTCCTAAAATCAAAACAAAACAAACAAACGAAAAAAACAACTCTCATTGGGGAGCAGATGTAGCTCAGTGGTTGAGCACCTGCTTCTCATGTATGAGGTCCTGGGTTCAATCCCCAGTACCCTCCTAAAAAACAAAAAAGCAAATATCCACAGATTTATTTTGATAACTGTCCAATAATAAAAGCTTTGAAATATTTTTTTAATCCTTACCATCCTTTATTGTTTCTTTTGTTAAGCTTCTTCCATAGTGCTGATTCTCTGTCTCATAGCTATCAGAATGAACATGATAGACCTGTCCAAAAAAAGCATTAAATATTAGCCCTTATGAATATAGGTGCAAAACTCCCCAGCAAAATACTAGCAAACCAAATAAAACAGCACATTAAAGGGATTATCATCCATGACCTAGTGGGATTTATCCATGAATGTAAGGGTGGTTCAATATAAAAAAAATCAAGTAATATAATATACTCCGTCACTAGAATGAAAGAAAACAAAACAAAAGATCATCTCAATTGTGGCAGAAAAGGCATGATAAAATCCAGCACCCTTTCTTGTTGAAAAACACTCAGAACAACTAGGATTAGAAGGAAGCTTCCTCAACATGTTTAACAGCATATATGAAAAAACCACTGGCACGTCCCACCCTGCAGCATGCCCACAATCTACGTCTCAAATTGTGTACACTTTTCTTGTTTCTTAATAAACTCTTTACTCCTTTGCTTACCCTATGGCATGTTCTTAAATTCTTTCATGCAACATAAACCAAAAACCTAGAAGCTCAGGACCCAGAGTGTTCTAACCTATTTGGCAAGCCAAGCCAGGAGACAATGAGGCAAGTAATGCTCCTCAAAACCTTGCCTAAGTTTTTAATTAAAGCCTGTGAAAGCCCTCTTTTGTTTTATTAGCCGAGGCCCCCTGAAACTCTCACCCTGAGCTGAGCCTGGAGGTTTGTTCCCAGGGAGGGCCTGAAGTTCCTCTTAATCCATTACCTCCGGGGCCCCTGAGGCTGTTTGCTTATAAGCCGCAGATCAGTCTCTGCTTTTACATGCCTCTTAATGTCCAGTTTAACTGCAAACTTGGTCCCTGGCAATGGTCTCTCTCACAGCCAGCCTTTCTGAGACCTCTGCAAGAGTAGGCCAAAAGGAAAGTTTCAAGCCAGCCCCTTTTCTAGGAAGAATAACATGGTTTAGTAGCTTTGGTCTGGAACCTAGGTCCAGACATCTCCCAAGTCCTAGTTTACCCCGGGGATGCCCGGGCACACAGTCTCTACACTTTGTGGGACACCAGGAACCAGAGAAGCAACTCCAAATGTCCCCCAAGATTTAATCAGCTTGGGAGCTTTGGTTTGAAATGCAAAAGTTCAGTCAGGCAGGGATCTGGGATGCCGGATTGGCTGACAGACTTTTTTCCATTACTCCCTAGAAGAATGGGTGCGGCTTCTCTAGCATTTCAGCAGAATCCCCATTGGGGTGTCTTCTCAGGAATTGGGACACCCTGCCTACTGATGGTCTAAAAAGGAAGAGGCTAATCTCTTTCTGTCACATCACATGGCCGCCATATCACCAGGAGGGGCCTCTGCATGGGACCGGGAATTCCAGTTACACCTGTGTAAGAAAGGAGCGACCAAGCAGATTTGAGGGCCAGAGACCACATGGTCATGTCTCCTTAAAAGGATGAGGAAATGCACTAACAAATTGGTCAATAATAAGCTCAGGGAAATTACTAAGAGGCAGTACCTAGAAACCCAGCCTTATTTCAAGGAAAGCTGGTAGAGGGCAGTCTGCCTTGGATAAAAACTTTTGCTGGGCCCACAAACTTCCATTAACTCCCTTTCAGAAGCAGCCTTCTCAGTTTTCAACAATCGAGCCTGAGCCACCAAAATGTAGCAGGTAAGGAGGGGCAGGCATAGGGCCCAGAAGTAGGCTTGCCTTTTAACTGCCGCTGTTGAAGGCACCATCACCTAAGGGTTACCCAAATCGTAGCTCCACATCAGCAGGAACCTGGCCCCAAGCTACCTTACCACTTGGAAGGCTCCTCAGCCCAGGGGAGGACAGAAGGAGCCTGAAGCCAAGCACCCAGGACCTCATATGTGGGAGACCAGCACTCAACCACTGAGCCACATAGGCTCCCCTGTGTTGGCTCCCTCATGTTTGCTCATTTTCTTTAGAAGGCGCAGGGAACTGAACCTAGGACTTCCCATATGGGAGGAGGGTGCTCATCTGCTTGACCCACATCTGCTCCCAGGTTAGATTCTTTATTTCTTAATTAACATGGGAGCCAATTAGTCCTAGCCTGCACTCTGGATCGCTCTAGCCTCGGTTGTGCCTAATAAGGAGAGTGAATGGGGAATCAAGATTGAGGCCGTTTACTAAACCTTTCTCCTGTAGAATTAAGGAACCCTCCTCATATGCTATTAATTCAGATTAAAAAGTTCCTGGAGAATGGCTTCCGTAAGGTCTTTCTCTATGCTAAGTGTGTAAAATTCTCTCTTCTGTTCTAATCTGTGCTTAACTTTGTACTTAACTTTTAAAACCTGTGTTCTTTGTGTTTAAATCTGTGTTTAACTTTGTCAGTCTGCTTGTACTTGGGAAATCAGATTTGGGTTCGTATTACAAATTGGATGACGGTGAAAGGTAACCTAAAAATAAGTCTTTAAATGTCAATACTATCTTGCAAGTAAATGTGATGTATAAAAGAAATCACAAGTAGAATTAGTTCAACTGCTGGAAAAGCAGAAAAACTTACCAACATTGTTACTAATAAAACTGTTTTAGTTGCTTAGTTAATAAAGGAAAAGTATACAACCTAAAAAAAAATACTTTGTTTTGTACATTTAATAGAAAATATAAATAATTTTAAAATAAAAGGAAAATACAGTTGAATAAAAACATACATTTCTCAATTAAATTTACTGGATATACATTAAAAAAAATTTTTTTGAATCATACAATATGTTACACAATATATTTGGTCATAGTACCGCAATCATACACTATGTCTTTTTGTGTCTGGCTTGCTTTGCTCAAAATAATGTCCTCCAGTTTAATCCATGTTGTCATATGCTTTATGACTTCATTTCTTCTTATAGTGGCATAATTTTCCACCGTGTGAATACACAAAAGTTTATCCATTCATCAGCTGATGGACACCTGGGTTGTTTCCAACTTCTGGCAATCGTGAATAAAGCCACAATGAACATAGGTGTGCAGATGTCTATTTGTGCAATGGCTCTCAGTTCTTCTGGGTATTACAGGGTCACATGGCAAAATCTATACTCAACTTCTTTAGGAACTTCCTGCCAAACAGTGTTCCACAGTGGCTGTACCATTCTGCATTCCCACTGTAATGGTTTGACAGTTTATGTAATTATGAATTCCAAAAATATAAATTGAATCATGTTTGTAGACTGATCTCCTAATCTGGGCATGTTTGAGGCATTAACTTCCTCATCCATGGGACGTTGAGCCCCACCCCTCGGTGGGTGTGGTCTCAAGTATAAAAGG
>PVKH010009094.1:0-19041 GCA_004027955.1 Chaetophractus vellerosus
CAAAGGGCATCATCAGTGTGAGCTGAACGGATCAGTAAAGACTTCTCTGAAGATTTTGTGATTTTGGTTGGGTTTTCAAAACTGGATCAAAATAAGGTAGATGGATTAGATGAGGAGGTTATGCCTGAAGGGGTAGTAATATAAACAAAAGCCAAAAGATTAAGATGAAAATGGCATGTCACTTTCAACTTGTATAATTCTACAGCCATTCTTGGGGGCTCTTTCCCGAGAGTGATAAAGCTGGCTCTCTGAAACTTTAATTATGCATGATTATGTGGCAGTAGCATCAATTTCCCCTAAAAAAGAGGTTCCATGTTCAGTGGGAGAATTTCAGAGGAGTTTGTTTAAATGTCTTATCTTAATTACCATGAGACCTCATAGTATTTTGCCAGTTCCTTCATCCAACTTTCCATTTTAAGGATCACGTTTTTTTTTCCATTCAAAAGTGTTTTTATTATTTGTACAGTGACATGAGAAAAATGGACTGCCTATATGTTCATCATTGTGATGTTATGCCCTGCAAATATTTAAGAATCAGAATGCTACTAATCTGCTAATACAAATAAATACCACCTGTTATTATTTCAGAATTTCCTTTCTCCTGCCTCACTCCTCTTGCATAGTTCAGGTTTCTTAGTGAAACTTCTTCATGTTGCTCAATCATATTACCTACAGCCCTATGTATCTCCTTTTCCAGCTCCTGTATCCCAGGTAGAAGTAATCATAATGATAGCTCAGCACTCAGCCTCTTGGCTTCTGAATAATAGCAGCACCTAGCACTTCACTGTATTTGGTTTTCCATTTTCAAAGTGCTTTGCAATCAGTGACTAGCTGAGCTCCCTTACCCGTGAAATTTATTTCTTGATGACAGAAGGAACAAGTTCTTGGCATCTGGCTATGCCACCATGGAGCAGGGAGAAAATCGGTTCAGGGGATGGAGGAAGAGGTTAGGGGTCAGGAGATTCATGTCCTATTTTTGACTCTGTGCTTGACTTAACGCACAACCTGCTTCAAGACAGGCAATTGCTCACTGTAAATTTCACCACCTGTAGGAGAAAGAGGATGGAATCTACATCGAAAGTATGAGAGGCTCATCTCTGCCACAGCTAGGATGCCCTGAAATTGAGAGTGAGACTTCCGGTACCTAATAACACTGCCAACAGAAGGATTTATGGAGACTACCGCTTCTTGACATGGGATTTCATATTAAAAGACCAAGTTTCTGAAACTACGTAGTGTGTAAAAAATGTCTCACACTATTTTCTATATTCCCTCCCTCCTTTTAAGTCAGTTGGTCCATAGTTAGTGGTACTCAGCAAACTATGTATTCTTTTTGTACATCACCATCATCGTGGCATCTTTTTAAGACTATAAAAATAATTAATGGGAATTTCTAATAGCACACATGATAAAATACTTGGTGATCAAACTGACAATCTTTCTTTCATTTAATTTTGAGTATTTTTTCTGTTTTTAGTGCAAGTGGCAGGTTAAATTGTAACAGATGTCTATTAATACAGAAGAGATGAAAACAATGTAGAAAAATAATAGATAATGGCTATAATAGTGACAATAATTTAGAAAAAAACGACAAATGTGTTTATCTGAATATCTGTTTTGATGGGCTAATTAACATTTATTTTCTTTTTTATAACAGATGTGATTAGAGTTAGAGCATTTGTTCAATGGAATTTCTGTGTCTGAGTCTTTCTCTCCCTCTCTGTTTCTCTCACTCACGTAGTAAAATATATCATTTAGATATTCTGGTTGGGCATGTTAATCTGCACAAGTGTAGATGACTATGCTGTTGCTTGATTCCTCATAAAAATTAATGATACTTTTTCTAAAATAGGAAAAGAAAGTAAAAATGTGATTTAAAGAAATCTAAAGAGAAATTGTGGGATGATGAGTGGAACAGAGAAAGAAATCATTCAGTGATTTCATGTTGGTCAGGAACACAGTCATATTAATCCATAGAAGGCAGCTTCTGCCCCTTTCTTCTCCCTTTCAGGAGGGAGAGGCTATTTCTATCAGAACAAGTTGTGCCAAATATATGTGTTCCACTCCCTGGTAAGAGTCTCATCTGGGAGAATGATTTATTATTAGTTTTCCAGAACTGTAGCTACCACTGCCCTGTTTTGCGATATTTATTTTTACTCTGAGGTGGTAGCCAATGTGAAACAACATTCAGATAAAACATGAAAAATTTAGGAGAGCTCAATATTTTCATTTATCTAAATATTTGACACATTGGCAGCCAAGCATATATTGTCGATTTCCAATTTCCCCTTTCAGAACAGCATAAGTATCTAACTGGTGTTTAGGCCACATGAAGGAAGGAAGATGCTAACCTCCTTCTAACATCCACTTTGGTGATTTGGTTGGTTAGTCATGAAAAAATGATTGTGCTCAAAGCATTGATCACATTTAAGAGAATTAATTCTTTTTTACCCACTTTATTCTCTCCAACATTTGGGCCCAGTAAGGAGAGAGCCTACCATCTTTCTCCTTGAACATACAAATGACAGGTTTGTTTCTTATATAGCCTATAATATTGGTAAAAATTAGCAAATTATATCCACTTTACAATTCAGGAAAATGAAATGGATTATCAGCTAGCTCGTCATGAATCCATGAAGGAAGTGGAAATTAGGCTGAAGTCTCTGACTTTTCCTACCATTGTTAATTTTCTTGGGAAAGTATATACTCCAAAAAATCATTATATAGTTTTACTCATTTGATAACTGTAATTCATGTCAGAAATGCTTTGGTTTCATTGGATATGATGCAAATTCTGCTAGCAATGACAAGAAATCCAGTGCAATGTAAGAAGTCATTTGATACAAAGCTTTCTACTCCATTTTTGCTTGGTTTGTACTCATACTATAACTTCTGGGATACTTCTTTAAGCAGAAAATTTAAGTGTTAAGCCAAAATAAATCTGAATATCTTTATTAAGCATAAATGCTTGGCATTGCTGCTCCCCTATAAAATAATTTAAAAAAATCATTGTTATACTGTTAACACTTGAAAGCAAAAAATGTTCTTTCTTCAAAACACCTAAGTACACCTACCAGCTAACTTCCTCACGGCTTTTCTCTGTACCCTCACAGCTCTTAAGCCCTGGGTGGTTCCCTAGACTTCTGTGTACCTGCACTGATAGCAGCTCCAGCAGGCTTCACTTTGACTCGTGTGGGCCCTGACCAACCATCAGGGCACCATCTTAACCATCACACCGAACAATGTGGAAGAGGACCTGGTAGGAGATATCATCAGATCTTTTAAGCATAAGGAGTTCAATCTTGTGACCCTGAAGTTAGTTGCTCATTCTTCTGATCAGTCAAGAACAAAATTTATTGTATATTAAAAATCCAACATTCTTCTCCAGTATTAGTGAAGGGTGTGAACTCAGGGACTGTTATAACAAGGGCTTGGAGACGGGGAAGTCCTAACTGGATCAACCAAACCTGATGAGTCATATTCAGGTACCTTTCCTAGACCTTCTACATCTCAACTTGTAATACATCATTCATGGAAATAGATTCATAAAATCCATAAAATAGGCCAAAAAAGAAACTAGTCTGTGTTTTAAGAGCATAGGTCTTGTGTTCATTCCTGAATCTATGAAAAAGTGAGGGGAAAAAAAGTAGCAATCTCATCTCCTCCAACAGCTATTCATTGTTTCCCAGTTAGTTCAGGCTTTTCAATCAGGAATTTGAAGAAATTGATTTGAACAAGTTTTTCTAAATAACACCTCCCAATAGAGTCTTCATAATTGGAAATTGGAGGAATGCATAAGAAATTTAATTTTAAATAGAAAAATAATAAGTACCATTTACCCCTATTGAATTTATAGAGATTTTATATGTGTATATATTCATAGGTGTATTATAATCATATATGTATATATGCTAATGGTGGCATTGTGGGTGATTTCCATTTCCATTTTCTTTTTTGCCTCCTCTTTAATAGATTTTTTCTTTGAGCCAAAGAGACTTGGACTTGAATTCCAGCTCTGCCACCTACTAGCATGTCACCTGGACAAGAGTCAACTTCAATGAGACTGAGATTCAGTGAATTCATGTTGGTCAGGGAACCCAGTCACAAAAACCCGTATATAAAATGTTGAATAATTATAATAGCTACTTCATAAGGTTGCTGTGAGAATCAATACAGTGACATAAAGCACCCAGTCCATAGAAGTTGTTCAATACAATTTAATTATCATTATGGTAGCATTCATCTGTTTTTAAATAAGCATGTAAGCATATATTCATTTTATAACAAGGAAACTCCAGTAAAAGTTATTCATTTAAAACAGTCATATGAACATTAATTTTTGCTTTTCTTGTTTTTTCTGTACATGAAAATTTCAACCTTAGTTGTTGCTTAGTCATTTCTGTAACGAGCCCTCAGTTATGAAAAATCCACACTCACTTTTTTATTATGCTTTTTTAATTTAAATTTAAATGCTCTTCTAGTTACATTTATAGTTTCTTATTCAGTACATATTTATTAATATTTAAAATATTTTAACCCATATGAAAATGAAATACATTCTTGTAAGTGCATACAGTTCAAATCTTTATTAATTAGTGAAAAAATGCCTTTATGTATTTGAAGAAATTTAAGTCTTAACCATGATTCAAATACAATTTAGGAATTATTTTCATTGGATCAGTTCCCCACGTTTAAATACAAAACTTTCCCACAAAATGGGCTGCTGCAATATATGTTTATACAAGATCGCCATTTGGCTTAAGCATGCTGCATAAGAAAAGCCCATTTCACAGTCTGTTCACACCTGACTTTACGGCACTTCACCAGGAAAGGGCAAAACAGTTTAGACAATCACAGTAAGAATCAACTTGAACCTTATTTAACTTCCAAACATTCTAAATTTCTTTAAGGCTCAGATAATTCCCACAAAGCCTTGCCTCACTTCCTCCCTCCTCTCACCACCTTCCCTCTGGGAAATCAAACCACATACTTACTAGAAGAAACAAACACCCCTTATATGTGTCTTTACAATTTAGGGTTCCTCACATTTTACGGTGGTTTTGTCTTTAGAAAAACTTAAAGAGAGTAACAAGATTGACCCTTAAAAATATGAATTTTACCAAAAATGCCTACATGAGATAAACTGGGATATGTATATAATATTCACTTCTATTTAAACCATTAAATTCTTAGAGGCAAAAAAAAATAATAATAAGAAGCATACTGGCATTGTTATGAGGTTGATTTTCATGCATGGCTTAGGGCTTTATATTTTATTAACGGCTTTTAGGAAAAGTATATAGATACTTACATATTAACAAAAGCCACTGCAAAAGGAAGTTGATTATCCAGTGGGTCTAAAAGTTTTGCCTTCAGCACTCGGTTTGGAGAAAGATTGTTGAACAGATACTCTTTAAATACTAATGCTATAACTACACCTTGTTTTTGTGTAGCACTTTCATTTTATTTTTCCCCATATCTACAGGATTCTATGCTTATTGCTAAATAAAGCAAATTTACACAGAAATAGGGTATATTTAAATAACAACCCTAAACTATTTTGAAGAGGGGGCATGAGGACATAAGTGATCATATGATACCCAGAATGTTTGTGCTAAAAATGTAAGGATCAGTAATATTTAGGAAGTTTGGAATCAGCAATCCACCCTGATCTAAATTCCTATGCTTGCTTTCTGATCAGAGATAAAACTGATCGATGGACAAGACAAACCCCACCAGAGCAGCTACTTCTAAGGGGGAATTCACAGGTCTATAAATGTGGACTTAACCTTAAGTACCAGGAAAGACCAATGACTGATTGCAGTATGCCAGCACAAGGATGGTCTAGCCAAAAAATATATTCTTGTCCTTGGAAATCTTTTTCTTCTTACAGATGTATTCCCAAAGGTTTCTATTTGGATCAATGGTGATAGTCAATGTCTCAAAGGACAGACATAATTGTCTCAGAGGGAAAAAATCAAGTAGACAAGTACGAATTTGGTAGAGTAAATAAAGGAAAATAATGATGTAGAAAGGAAAAAAAAAATGTTTTAAAAATTATTTCTAATCTGAAAAACAAATTCCTAAATAAAAACTTACAACAGGTGACTCCACTACTGCTGACAGCAGCATGTATATATATGCTCTTAGTAAAATTATAAAGGTGTATTTCAAAGTATTTCAAGGGACTAGCTGCAGAGCTTTATATCTGAAATGATCTAGGATTTCTCTAATTACACAGCTCTTTTATGGTGTCTCAAATGTAGGTTTACTATTTGAAGAGTAAATAATGATTGTTATTTACAGGGTGAAGTGTAGCGACCCCCTTGCAAAAATATTATTACTGTTTTTAAAAAATAAACTTTTTATTCAAGTATAATATAAATAACAAATGTGCACAAATAAGTGTACTTCTGTTTTTCTTTAATAAGGGAGATCAAGAAAAAAATCATTACTTGTACCCAGAGACACCTGCCACTATCCCTCCCTCTCCAAGGTAAATACTATCATGGCTTCTAACGCCATGTATTAGTTATATTGGTGTTTTTTTATACAGATCGAATCATTCTGTATGTACTTTTTTTGTGGGTCTGGCTTTTTTTGCTCAATATTAAATTTGTAAGATTCACCCATTTTCATTGCTCTATGGTGTTCCATTGTTTGAATGTACCACCATTTATTGATCCAGTCTACTTTTGATGCATTTTTAGGTTGTTGTCCTTTGGACTTGTTATAATTAGTGCAGCTGTGAACATTCTTGACATGCTTTTGGGGCTCACAGCCATGGAGGAGAATTGCTAGGTCATGGTGATGCATATGTTCTGTATCAGTAGATGCTTCCAAACTGCTTTCCAAAAAGGTTGTAACAAAGGTTAAAAGGTTGCTGTTTTACTCCCAGCGTATGAGGATTCTACTTGCTCCCCATCCTCATAAAACCTTGATATTACTGGTCTTTTTAATTCTAATGTTCTGGGAGGTGTTTCATAGCAACGTATTGTAGTTGTAATTGCATTTCCCTGTTTACTCTAAGGTGGTTGAGCCCCATTTCATTTGTTTAGTGGGCTTTTGGTTATTCTCTTTTGAGAACTACCTAATCAGCATGGTTTTCCTTTAAAAAAATTTTGTTTTTGCTTTTTTTCTCATTGATTTGTAATTCTTTTTCTGCATCCAAATACTTTGTCATGCATGTATATTTGCATCTGTATCTCTATCTTTAAATTTATATCTGTGTATCATCTATCATCTTATCTTTTTACTCTCTCAATTGTTTCTATTGATAAAAATTAATTCTTGATTTTAATATGGTCCGATTTATCCATTTTTTTCTTTATGGTTAATGTTTCTGCTATCCTGTTTACCAGGAGTCATGAAGACAGTCTCTTTGCTTTCTTCTGAGGTGTTTATTGTCTTACCTTTCACATTAGTTCTACAAAATATTTAGAATGGATTTTTGAGGATGGGATGAGGTATGAGTTAGATTCACTTCTTCCCACATGATACAGCACTATTTAGTAAAAAGCTAAATATTTTGTTCACTGCAATGCAATGCTACTTTTGTCATAAATCAAGTGACTGTATCAATGTAGACCTCTTTCTGGAATTTTTATTTTTTTTATTGGCCTTTTTGTTTATCTTTGCACTAATACCTACTGCTTTAATTACTGTCATTTATAATATATCTTTACAGCTATTACTTAATTTCTTCTAATATTGTACTTCTTCAAAATTGTTTTAGATATTCTTAGCCCTTTGCATTTTCATATACATTTTTAATTGACTTGCCAATTTTAAAAAGGCCTCTGAAAATTTTTTAGGATGGTATTGAATAAATATATGGATTTGGAGAAAATAGATATTTTTTACAATATTGAATGAATCCTGTATGCCAACTCAGGAACATGGTATTTCTTGCTATTATTTTTAATTCTTCTTTATTTGTATTCAATAATGATTTCTAATTTTCAGTGCAGTGTTAGTGTAAGTCTTTCCTTAAATTTATTCATAAGAATTTGATGTTTTGGATGCTATTGTAAATGATATAATTTTATAAAGTTTATTTTCTAATTGTTTGTTGCTAATGTATATAAACATAACTGATTTTTATATATTGACTTTTAGCCAGTGACCTGGATAAATTTACTTATTAACACTAATAGATTCTTTTGGACTTTCTCCACAAACATGTAGTCTGTGATTAATAAAATTTAGAATTCTCTCTTTCCAAACCTCATATTTATAATTTCTTTTTTTTCCCCCTTATTCCACTAGCTAGGACCTCCAGCCCTACAATGTTGAATTGAGGTGGTGATAGTAGATACCCTATTTAGCTTTTTAACATTTCCGTATTTTTTATTACAATGTGATGTTTGAAAAAGGGTGTGGGAGTTTGAGATTATTTTATGAATTCCCCAAAAAGAAATATTATGTTTTTTAACCAAACTATTCCTGTGGATGTGATAACCTTTGACTACATTAAATTCCACTGAGGGTCTTTTGATTAGATTACTTGATAAGATCACTTTAGGGCTTTTGATTAGACTACATTATTGGGGTGTGATTTATGTTGAGTCTCCACCCTCTTGCTGGGTCTGATAAAGACATAGAGCAACACAGACAAGAAAAGGAAGCTGCCATTTTTTACCCTGCCATGTGAGAGAGGACTAGAAAATGGTTTAAGCAGGAAGTCCCCAAGAGGCTTGGCCCATGGAGCAGCTCAAGAGGAGACGAGTCCTGCTATATGCCATATAGCTGACAGCTGAGCTCCAGAAGCTGGGTTCCAAGGATGTTAGATTCTGGAGGGGAAGGTAAAGACCTTGGCAGAGATTGGCGGCCATCGTTGCCACATGGCAGTTGACTTTGGTGAGAGAGCATCTCCGACGGTGCCTTGGTTTGGGTATTTCAGAGCCTTGGAACTATAAGCTTTTACCCCAAATAAATCTCTTTTATGAAACCCAAACCATTTCTGGTACTTCGTTTGGGCAGCCCTTTGGCAAACTAAAACAGTGTTTTTTTTCTTAATCATTCCCATTTTAAACATTAACTTTACCTTGTATTACCATTACTTGGCATTGTACTTGGGTCATGCTCCCTCCTCTTTGCTTCATCTGTATGAGCCAGTACTCAGCTGCAGGATCTTTTGCATTTGTTTCTCTAAGATAGATCTAAATTGGCCAAGCAAAAATATTCTAGAGAAACCTACTGTAGAAACCAATTTGTTCACTAACAACAGAGAAAAGGAAATTCTCAGCTTAGATGTTGATTAGTCACCACAAGATAGTATGAATACCCAAACCCATGCACACACACACACACTTGCCTTGATCATCATTAGTTGCTCACTTAAAAAATTTGTTAAAAGAATTTTTAAACATACCAAAAGTTGATATAAGAATATAATGAACACATACTACTCACAATATAGTGTCAATAGTATGGTCCATCTTTTTTCACTTATAACGAGCAATGGGTTATTTTAAAGCAGATCTCAGATGATATCATTAAATACATAAACTTCAGCAGTTATCCCTAAGAAATGAGAACTTAAAAAAATATAATCACAGTAGCATTATCATACTGTAAAATTTTAAAAATCATTATAAATATCATCTAATATCCAATCAGTATTCAATTTTCCCTGATTGTCCCTTAAGCATATTTTAACACTGGTTTGTTTGGATCTAGATCAAAACAAACTGCATTTGGTTTATATATCTCTTAAGTTTCTTTTAATCTAAAACATTTCCCTTTCTCTCTTTTTTTTCTTTCATTTTTTGTGCCTTCTAGAATTTACCCTCTGCATTTGGCTGACTGCATCCCTTTGATGTAATTTAACATACTCTCTTTTGTGTTTGCTGTAAACTGTAGTTATATCTATAAATCAATCTAATTCAGTTTGAAGTTCTTTTGTTATCAAATTTAACTTAAAAGAAATGTTTGATAAGCAGGCTGGTGATAAGCAGACTTCCATTTTCACTGTTGGGGAGTTGAGAATCAACTTCACTAATCAACTGTAAATAAGTTGAGTGGAGACTGAATCATAGCAGTCCTGTGTATGTCTCTATCTATACATGTCCATTTTTGAAAGTAGATTTCATTTTCTCTTTAGTATTTTATAAATACTCAAGATTGGCAATCCAGCAATGGTGCCTGGGATTTCTGGCCTAAGGCCAATGCTAAAGAAAATGCAAAAAGAGAATAATGATTTGGGTTTAGGCCATATTTGTTATGATTTGGGACAGACATCCAACCTAGTTGCTTTTGAATAGTTTAAACTTTTTAGAAAAGAAATTAGGAAGCTCTTTGCTCTCACTAGTTCCTTTCTAACATCTGAAGCTAACTCAAGGTAAAGTTAGCTTTGTTGATGCTATTTTCAGAGAAAGAGAATCAAGCGATCCTCTCCTTTTTTCTTCCCTTTACCATAACTGGATCAGACTCTATCTAGAGTTTAGGCAGAGAACTGTACACTAGAAGGAGCCAGGCAGAGTGGGACAGTGGATGTTTTAACAGCAATGTTCATGACTTATTGAAAATGACCCCTTTAACATCCTGGTACCACATAGGACAAAGGAAGAGTGTGTTAAATCCAGTGATGGGGTGGGGCTAGAGAGACATAAAGAAAAAAGAAAAGCAGTGAAAAATTTCCTGCCCATTGGTGTGATGAAGACCTGAAAGAAAAATTAACACCACTTACAGGAAAAGGAAGAAAGCTTACATACTTCTGTTTATACCTGAGATTCATATAATACTACAGATATAATCCAGGAGAAGACTGTTAACTGTGATGGGCCTCTTGCTGACTTGATCTTTCTGTTTTGCCTAGTTTTAGGGGTAAGCCTGAACTACATTTTTCTTTTCCTCCATCCATTTCTTTATAGGTCTATAAATATAACTGGCAAGGTATGGCAAACATACCCTGGAGCAAATATGAACACAAATGAACAAATCATCATATATTTTGCAACGTATACCCTATCTAAGTTGAGGAATTGTCAGTGGCAGTTTTTTCTCAAATATCAGTAAGATCAGCAAATCTTTGTATTATTCCATTTTTAAGTGTACCTTAACTGAACTTACTTTGGCTAAAAGTGTTTGAAATGAAGAAAAGCTGCAACTTTTCAAAAACACTTTTTTTGAGTATCTCAATTTTAAATTTCCATTACTTGTTGGAAGCATAAAAACAAAGCTATTTGAATAGAAATGCTGGGAAAACCTTAACCATAAATACACTAACATTGTCTATAAGTAATCATTTCAATTAAGGTTCTAACTTCTTCATTTGGTTGGGGTGAAGATGAACCTATATTTTAAAAATGCTTGTAATTTCTAATTGTTCACACTGACTCAGAGACTGTAAATTGTACTAATAGCATTCTGTTGACCTCTTTCTCAAAGCAAAAGACAAGGCAAACCATCACTTTGCCAAACCACTTAGGGCTTACTTCAAAGTGTTAAACGGAGTTGGTGATCTGGGGGTGGCCCCTCATTACTTAAGCTGTGTGCTGAATATATTGAAATTTGTGTAATTGTTAAGTGTTACACTGCTAGAGCTGTGATGTGGCCTGGCCACCAAGTACGAATACTACCTTACATAACCACGGGCAAATATTAAGGAAAAAGATCTTGTTTACGATGGGTTTTTACCCACTCATGGTTAAATTGTTTTTAAGTAGATATTTGCTTCTTAAAACCTTTATTCTCTGTTTATCTAAATTCAGAATTTTTATTTATTCATGTCATTATCATTAATTATCATCATTGTATTTATTATTTCCACTATACATATTTTTACAAGCTAATGATGACCTGATTGCACTTTCTGTATTTACTCCCTAGTACTTCAGGATGCTCATTTGTCATTTACCACCTCTTTTCAGAACTTTTTCTTCAAATGAATTAGGTTGTATCTTAGCATTTTCTTGGGATTGGATTGTGAGGCACAGAAACACATTAGTGTGAGTGCTGTTTAATGCTGTTGCTTTATATTTCATGCTCTGTCTCAGAACATGATTTGTTTTTTCTATTTTAATTAACATTTGACATTAAAATTATTTTTATTTGAAGTACAATTCATTTTATAGGTTTTAATAAAATTCCGTATTTCATTTGTAACCTATGCAAAGAAAATTTGCAGTGAGGTTTCTTTTTCTTGGTTTCTTAAAATTGTGGCATAAAAATGAAGTGTTTCAATCATGCATATGCTATTGAAATAAATGATATACATAAAATTTTTACTAAGTTTTACTAGCTGATATTCTTATTGTAATGAAAATTGGGATTGTCTTGTCATCAAATTTAAGGTTACAAAGTAGTAAAATGGCCATCTTCAATTTTTAAAAAAGGAATCCACTATCCTGGATTTAGATTATAAGGCAGAGATTTAACATAAATTATTCTGTACTATAGCACAATAACCCAAATAATTATGCTTTTTATGGGTAAAATAGCATAAAAGTAAGCTGACTTTACCATGACAAAACACAATTTTGTTGAATGATTTTGAAAGAAAATATTTAGATTTACTCTGCTCCCTGGGGCTCCAAGGAGCAGAAATTGAAAGATATCTAATAGCAGAGTGTTAGAGTTCATCATCTCCAGTGTTAGCCAACAGATATTCTTTGGAGCACTACTCTCCTTAGATGCTCTCCAAAAACTAGATTCCATGGTAAGTAAATCTGGGAAGCCCATTATGCATAGTATATTCTCATTTGGGAGCTATAGGATGCATGTTAACATATTAATGGCTCTAAGGCATCCCATAGTAAAAAGAAAAATAATACTATATGGTTTGATTTGCAAAAATAAACTTCCCAAATTTATTTCATGACATTTTATATTATGCATAATATAGATAAATACCTAAAGAATCAGTGTACCACAGGAGAAAATAGTCATCTTTTGAACTAATTCAAGAGTTGTTTCTATAATATCTCAAATAGATAATGATTACAATTATGTTTATGTCATTTGTAAATAGTAAATTATCATGCTGGAAAAGCTATTTCATGTTTGGACAATCCTAATGGCTAGAAAGATTTTTGTTATAAGGATTATTTGTTTCAATGAAATATTACAAAGAGTCAGCCAATTGTATTATATATTTTTACCTAAAAATCATTTCTGTTACTCATCTAAATGCTCTTTATCTTGCTTCAAAGTTTAGATTCATGAATATTCAGAGATCCTTGGATGAAGTTCATGATCATTTTGATTGTGGAAAGGGTTCACTGATAGCAGTAAATTGTTGACACCTGTAAGCTTGAACGCAATTAAAAACAATGATCTGAACCAGCACCACACGTGATTTACCCTTGCCTGGGAATATGTGTTTTGCATTTGAGGCTTCAGATCCTAACATTTGTTAGTTTTGGAGACACTGATATCAGGGGACATTTTGGTGATTGTGCTGAACTTGGAACCCTGTGACAGCACAGAGGTGGTATGAGGTCTATCCCAATATCTATTTACATAACCTGTGCCTTTTATACCCTTAAAACTTATGGTGTAACATAGGGACACTTACATGAGATTGGGTATTCAGTTTAAAATTTATGAAGTCCATACACTTCCTTCTCAGTAGTCCTTTCTAAACCTTTTTAAATTACATTTATTTTGTCTGTCTGCCTTTCATTCATTTATTGGATTAAAACTTATTGATTCAAATATATGCTAGGCCCTGTTCTCAGAATTGGGGGTGTAGCAGTGAATAAAACTGAGCCCCTCTCCCGACTCCTGCTTTTGAGGAACTTACCTGATCATTGGGGATAGACAATAAATTCAATATAAAATATAATTTCAGGTTGTGTTCAGTGAAGGCATATCAGAGGAAATGAAATTTGAACTGACTTAAATGAGGTAAGAGAAAGAGGGAGCAATAAGTACAAAGACTTGAAGGTTTTCTGAATAGTTTGAATAGTTTATGAAATGTATTCATTATTACCTGTGTAGCAAAATGAAGTAAAACCTATGTGCATTTTATGTAAAAGCTATGCATTATAATATTTAGACATTTGATTTGGAAGGATGCTGAAAGTTGATAAAAGGCAAATGCTTTTGATGCTCTATATGAAAATATTAGAAACATTTAAAAGGAGGCAAATTTTGTTTTTCCTTCTTAAATTAGTAATACCAATGGGGGAGACTAATTTTACTAATTTGAATCCTTAGCTAAATAGAGCTTAGCATTAACAATGTTATATGCACCATCTGGATTTTAAAAGCAAATATCAAGTGTATTGTATGTAATGACCATTAAGAGAAATAGATAAGCAAATAAAAGTGAAAATACCCCTTGGAACTTATCGACAGATGGGTATCTTATGCAATATGACCCACATGTGGGATCAAAGGCAATTATATTGAGATTGAGAAGAATGATAAATTGGTAAAATCAAGTAGATACCTATAAAATCAATGTCTGACTATAGCCATATAAATACTATAAAACTGCTTATGTTGTATATATATTTATACTACTTTGAGAAAATGTAAGTATATACATAGAACATTGCACAAGGGAGTTTCCTTATTTCCTCAGAGGATAATTTATTTTAAGAAAGATTCAATCTTAATTTCATTGAAATAGCCAGCTCATTCCAGTCACTTAGGACAAAGTGACCTGAATTTTTGATTTATAAAAATTTGGTCATTACCAAAATTTTCAGGAATATACCTATTGCATAAGGTAAAGCAAAATTATATAGGAATGCATATTGTGTGTGTATAATATTACTATATTGGAATTTAATTGTGTTTAAATGAGACCTGTGTAACTGAAACACTAATATGCAGGGAAAATTTCTATACTGTACTAATATGGCAAATATAATTTCAAAAAGGATATATGGTGTATCTCTTACTTATTTTAGAGATAAATTTATGAATAAATACAAATAATAAAATGAATCAAAGTATTCATTCTTGATAAATGTAATACCTGGTCTATGTAGAATTCACCAGATTAAATTATGTAGAAAAGTATTGATCCTCCTTGTACAACCCAGTTTGCTTTTATGAATAGAAGGACCCAAACATCCCTCTCTGCCTTCCTGCATTTGTCTCCGATATATACAGCTCTCTTTGAAATCGGTAGGATATGAGGGAGTGCAGTGGGGGATGAAAATCCGTGAATTCAGTGGCCATTTCTCAGGTGGAAGATTGGGAGAGCTGCCATCTTAATGATGCTTCTCAGTGGGAGACCCAGTTTGATGAGGCTGAATAGGCCTGAAAGAATTGACTTCATGATATAAAGAAACAGGGAATCAGAGAGCCTCACTGCTTTCAGAAAGAATCTTGAAATACTGAATGGTATAGACTCCCTTTCAAATCAAATTAGTTTAATTTGTGTAATCTCCTTTTCCCTTTTTTAAGACCCCATTTTTAAAAAACCAACATCCAGTATCTGTCATTTCTTAATGTTGAAACTCATTCCTTCAATTAGTTTATCTTTTGAGACTGTCAAGATAACAATGGCTATCAATTTGCTAATTATTCCTTTTAAGAAAATATGATAAGCATATACATGGTATGTTGCATAAGAGAGTTTCCTTGTTTCTCCAAAGGATAATTTACTTTAAGAAAGATTCAACCAATGCCTAGATTTACTTTGAAGATGTTCACATTTATCTCCCACCAAATTCAATAGCCTTTTAAGCTATTTCTAGTGATTTTCTCATCTTAGTAACTAGACAGTGTTAGAATAACTTTTATGATATGTGGGGGTTTCATTGAAACCTGTCTATGTTATCAGGAGGTTTTCTTAACAAACAAACATACAACCCTACGAGCAAATATAAACTTTTAAGCTATAACAGAAGAAAATCCACCAGAATGATTTATGTCTTTTTTTTTCTTTGAGTTTTCTTGAAATCCTAGATGGCCTGAACAGTATCTGTTACACCACACAGCCAGAAGAAATAGATTCTGTGTTCTTAGCGTCTTCTTAACCCTTGGAAACTTATGTTGTTGTAATACCTGGGTTATATACATAATATCTATTATTTGAAAGTACAGACCAAGAAATAATAGTTAGCAAAAAAGGCTCCTATAAACACAGAACCCCTCAAAAACTGTTATACATTTCAGGCAAACAAATCAATGCAAACTACCTACATCCTGGAGCAAGGAGTAGAAACTCGGTAACTATTGTGTAAATTAAGAAATCTATCAGTCATTTGGTTGGAACCCTTTGGAAGGTCTGTGTGAGACAATAGCAAAAGCTAGAGCAGAAGGAGTTTTGGGTACGTTTAGTAATCCTGATTAAAACAACAACAAGAACAAAACAAACAAACAAACAAAAACCCAGCCCTTTCCTTCTAAATACAACCGAATTCAAATCCCAGCAGCCAATTGGAATGCTTATCATAATCATGATGTTAAAGATTTTCAAGGAAGACATTTCCCCGAGCTGTCCTTAGGAGCCTATTTTAAGTGATTAAAATTCATTGCTGTCAAGAAGTTCTTACATTATGTCAACTTAAATTTGTCTTGCAAGTTAAGCCATTTCTTGCTGCAGCCCTGAAGAACAGCTGGTCACCATCTTCTTTATGATCATCCTTATTAAGCTTGAAGATAACAATAAAATCATCCTAATGTGTTTTTTTTTAGCCTAAGTCATCACAACTTCTCCATATATTTTTTCATAGATTCTTATTTTTTCTAATGGTGCAATTTATTTCCAAGGCCACTAAGATCTCTGATATCCCTGAGAGATTAGTAGATGGCAGCCACTGTTCCTTTCCACTACAGACAGCAACTTGCCAACATGATTTCAAATTATGGCTGCCTATCTTTTAATACACTGCCAATGACATAATGTTCCCTAAACAACACAAATATAATTGACATCTGTAATTAACATTAGGTCACACTTTTCTCTCTCACATTAAAAATGTCATCTCTGAAACATTATTTCACTGGTTATGTTTGTGCCAGTATAGATATATCCCAGATATATTAGCAGTGAACCATGCAGCGGGGAAAGCTTAAATCTCCAAATGCCCTTCACACATCAACTATTTTTAAATCGTTTGAAACTTAATGTGAAACACTGCTTAGGATACGGAAGGTTTAATTTTCATAGGACATAGTAGGTCTGTGTCTTCACCTAACCAAGCCTGTGAATGAAAGGTAAAAGTTGGGTCCCTTATCTGCATGTGTCAAAATTGATATCCCTGCTCCAAAATTTTCTATGGCTATTTGATGGTTTTCATTTGGAATCTATGTAGACTTACTTGGGTTATTGAATGAATCTGGTGTGTTTGATCAGTGTAACTAAGTAATCAAAATTATATAGGCCCTCAGGCTCCAGTTATTTCTTCAATTATACATTTATGCATTTCTTCAATTATACAGTTAGCTTTCAAAATCCATAAACTTTCTTGGTAATTATCCAAAACATTCTCTCAGCTTTGCTTAGAGAGCTTGAATGAGTTTGTCTGGCTTATTAGAGTCAAGATTTGCTCTATATCAGAAAGGAGCTAATATGATATATATCATACCGCTATGGTTTTTCTACTAAGGCAAGATAAAGTCAGTTAGTTCTTAGTTCTGTTTACCATGTCACATCTACTAAATTTATAATTATATCCTGTATTACTGGCTCACCAAATATTGCTGTATAAAACAAGCAATTTACCAAAAGGATAAAGGCTATATGTAATCCCACATATATTTAAAGGGGAAAAATTTGTGAATGTGTTTATGAACAGGAGAGTGTCTGGAGTAACAGTCACAATATAATTAGAGTGATTTTCTCTGAGTGTTAGACTCATGGGTTATTTTTATTTTCTTGTTTTTGTTTGCATACTTTTCTAACTTTTCTACAGTGAAGAGTTATATAATAAGAAAAAGCTAATTTAAAACATTACAATCATTCTAGGTGAAACACTGTATTTCACCTAGAATGACATCAAGTATTTATCTAAAAAGTCCAGAGTATCTGAGTTAGAAACTATACATATTAAATATGGAAGTAGCTTGCTTCATGTATTGTTTTATCAAACCCTAGGAAAAAAATACCCAAAAACACTTCCCTGAAACAAGTATTAATGAGTTAGCTGGAGAAATTGAATGAAGTTACAAACCATTCTTTTTTTTCCGCCAGCAAAATATATCCTACTTAATTTAGATCATCATAGTTGAATAATGGACATTTAAGAATTGCCAACAAGGGGGAAAGAGCAAAAGGGAGATTTCAAGTCCCATGAGAATATTCTGGGGCATTAGTTTCTACAAATAAACACTGAGTTATGTGAGGAATGTTATGCAGTCATAATGCTGTCCATCCTGTATTCCCTGCTTTGCAGCTGGAAGTACCAGTTCAATATTCTGAAATTTCACAGTAGTAAACAAATTTCCTTCTCAAAACAACTTAGTTGGAGATAGATTTAAAATTTCTTTGAATAAAGAATTATGAAGGAACTACACTAAAATAGAGCATTACAAGCACTAAGGTTACACTTAACCACATGATACACTAGGTGGAATATTCCACTGAAAGAGAATTTAATCATGTTCCCCCACTGCTCCCCCTTTCTTTCCTCATTAAGCTGAAACTTTGATTGCTTTGCTCCGTGGTCTTGATCTTGCAATGTGAGCTTTGGGAAGAAGATTAAAATATATTTTTCAGTAGTGGCATACCGGAAAAACACTGAAGGGAGTAAGATAACCAGAGTTCTAAATATGAGTTTTTATTATTTTATTCTTTAGGAGAGAGTATAATATAATAGCTAAGAATATATTCTCTGGAGTCAGACTACCTGGCTTCATTTTCCAGCACTAACACTGGCCAGATGTGTGAACATGGGGAAGTTGTTTAACCTCTGCAATCCCAAAGAAAGAGAAGGAAGTATTTTTCATTCTCCAATTCTCAAACAAAAAATCCGAGATCCATTCTTATTGACCAAATTAGGTCATGTGCTTATGCCTGAACCAATAACTGGAACAAAGGAGATGAGGTTTCATTGAATGTTTTGGCTATTCAGATTATCCTTCTAGAGCTGGGATCAATCCCATCAGGAAATCAAGCTGCTACCCAATTGGAAA
>PVKH010009095.1:0-19024 GCA_004027955.1 Chaetophractus vellerosus
CCATGTGTTGGTTGGTTGGTTTTAGGTACTGGGGGCCAGGGATTGAACCTGAGACCTTACATGTGGGACGCTGGCATTCAACCACTAAGATGTATTGGTTTCCCTGAGTTGGTTTCTTTCCTTTGTTTTGCTTGTTGTTTTTGTTTTTTTCAGGAGGCACTAGGAACTGAACCCAGGACCTCCCATGTGGGAGGCAGGCACTCAACTGCTTGAGCCACATCCGCTCCCTGGCTTCCATGGTTTTTGATGAAAGATCAGCACTTACTCTTATTAAGTCTCCCTTGTAAGTAATACATTGCTTTTCTCTTGCTGCTCTCAGAATCCTCTTTATCTTTGACCTTTGATATTCTGAATAGTAGATATCTCAGGGTAGGCCTATTCAGATTTATTCTGTTTGGGGTATGTTGTCCTTATTGAATATTGATATTCATGTCTTTCATAAGGGTTGGGAAATTTTCAGTCAGTATTTCCTCAAATATTCTTTCTGCCACCTTTCTGTTTTCTTCTCCTTTTGGGACACCTATAATGTCTATGTTTGAGCATTTTGTATGGTCATTCAATTCCCTGATACCTTATTCAACTTTTTGAATTCTTTTTTTCTGTCCGTTCTATCTTTCCAAATTCAAATGTTCTGTCTTCAATTTCAGTTATTCATTCTTCCAGTATTTCAAATCTGCTATGACTGTATTGTATTATTTTATTTTATATATCCCCTCCCCTTGTTGTTTGTTCTGTCTGCTGTGTCTGTTCATTGTGTGTTTGTCTTTTTAGGAGGCACCGGGAACCGAACCTGGGACCTTCCATGTGGGAGGGAAGTGCCCAATTGCTTGAGCCACCTCTCCTCTCTGTTGTATCTCTCATTGTGATTCCTCATTGCATCATCTTGTTGCATCATCTCACCATGCTAGTTCGCTGTCTTGTTCATCTTCTTTAGGAGGCACCGAGAACCAAACCCGGGACCTCCTATGTGGTAGGAGGGTACCCAACTGCTTGAGCCACGTCTCCTTTCCCCCATTGTATTTTTAATCTCATCCATTGTGTCTTTCATTCCTATAAGCTCTGTTACTTTTTTTTCTGCAGACTTTCAAATTGTTCTTTATGCTCTCACAGGGTCATCTTGATATCCTTAATCTCTTTAGTCATATTTTCCTTCATCTCCTTAAATTAGGGAGGTTTGTGTGACCATCATTGATTACTTGTCTTAAATTCTGTGTCTTGTCTGGATTCTTGGTTTGATCTTTTAGCTAGGCAATATCATCCTGGTTCTTAGTATGGCTTGTTATCTTTTGTTGATATCAAGGCACCTGATTATGTTGGTGATTTTGCTCTGTTGATCAATTTTCTCTCTTCCCTAGTGGTTTTATTGCACAGCTATTCTTTGATTTTTAGTTTAAGTTTTTCTAAAGCTTTAAGATTTCCCTATTTAAGTAATCAAAACAGGGCCAGGGAGCCACTAATGGGTCCTAGACCAAATCTACAGTGCCTGGGAAAGAAATGGAAGAGAAAAGTCTGTCTTCCTTCACTTTCCCAGCTGGCCAGCAGTTGGCACTCTTTGGCAGGTCCACAAAGTGACTGCCTCAGACAACTTCTACACCCTCTTCCCTGTTTTGCAAGAGAGCAACCAACCGGGCTACAGCCGGCCCCACAAATAGGAATTTTTAAAAATGCTGGAGTAGTGAAATTAATAATAGATAAAATAGATTTTAAATTCAAAACTGTTATAAGAGATGAAGAAGGGCACTATATATTTTTAAAAAAGGGACAATTCATCAAGAAGAAAACACAATAATAAATATTTATACACCTAACAAAGCTGCCCCAAAATACATGAAACACACACTGCCAAAACTGAAGGGAGAAATAGATATCTGTACAATAATAGCTGGAGACTATACCACACCACACCACTCTCAGCATTATATAGAACATCTGGACAGAAGGAAACTAAGGGAATGGAGAGCTTGACTAATATGATAATGAATTAGACCTAATAGACATTTACAGAGCTTACACCCCAAAACAGCAGGCTATACAGTCTTGTGCTCATGGACCTTTCTCCAGGACTGGCCATATGCTGGGATATATGTCAGATCTCAATAAATGTAAGAACATTGAAATCAAGGGGTGGGGACTCAATGCCCTACTGACGTGGCCCAAAGTCCTAATCATAATCTAATGAATTAAAAGTGATACCTCTGACAGACCAGTTTACAAACATAATCCAAAATAACTATTTTTGGAATTCATAAACAATGCCAAACTGCTACAGAGGGAAACTTGCAACCCTAAGTGCTTATATTAGAAAAGAAGATAGAGTTAAAATCAAAGACCTAATCACACCCCTAGAGCTCCTAGAAAAAGAACAGCTAATTAATCCCAAAGCAAGTGGAAGGAATGGAATAATAAAATAAAATTTTACATCACAACTAAGAGGGCTTTATACCAGGTATGCAAAGGTGTCCAACACTAGAAAATCAATCAAACACATTAATAAACTGAAGAATAAAAATCCAATGATCATCTCAATAGATGTAGAAAAGATATTTGACATCCTTTCTTGAGTAAATACACTCAAAGAGAGGATAGAAGAAACATCCTTTCTTGATAAAAAAAACACTTCAAAAGATAGGATAGAAGGAAACCTTCTCAATATGATAAAGTACATACATGAAAAACTCACAGCTAACATTGTACTCAATGGTGAAAGACAGAGCTTTCCCGCTGAGATTGGGAACAAGACAAGGACACCCACTTGTTTCACTATTATTCAATATTGTGCTAGAAGTTATAGCTAGAGCAATTAGGGAAGACAAAGAAATAAAGAACACCCAATCAGGAAAGGAAAAGTAGAACTTGTACTATTCACTGATGGTATGATCCTATACTTAAAAAATCCCCCCAAATTCATAACAAGACTATTAAAACTTATAATTTCAGCAAAGGGGCAGGATACAAGACTAATAAGCAAAAATTAATAGTCTTTCTATACATTACTAAAGAGCAATCTGAGGAGGAAATCAGAAAAAAATTCTATCTATAATAGCAACTAATAGAATCAAATATTTAGGAATAAACTTAACCAAGGATATAATGGACCTGCATTCAGAAAACTATACAACATTGCTAAAACATACCAAAGATGATCTAAGTAAATGGAAAGATATTTCATGTTCGTGGGTTGGAAGACTAAATATCATTAAGATGCCAATTATATCCAAACTGATCTACAGTTTTAATGCAATCCTGATAAAAATTCCAACATCCATTTTGTAGAATTGGAAAAGCCAATTATCAAATTTATTTGAAAGGGTAAGTATCCCCAAATAGCCAAAAATATCTTAATAAAGAACAAAGTTGAAGGGCTCTCACTTGCTAACTTTAAGCACTTTATCTATCTATGGTGATAAGAACAGAATGGTACTGGCACAAAGATTGACAGATTGACAAATGGAATTGAATTGAGAGTTCAGAAATAGACCCTCACATATATGTTCAAGTGATTTTGACAAGGCTTTCAAACCTACCCAGCTGGGTTCTAACGGTCTATTCAACAAATGGTGCTGAATATCTTTTAGATATGGATAATCTTTTAGGTATGGATATATAACTCCTAGATGAAAATGTAGGGAAACATCAAGATCTTGTGTTTGGTAGTGGTTTCTTGGACTTTACACCCAAAGCAAGGGCAACAAAAGAAAAAATAGATAAATAGGACTGCCTTAAAATTAAACATTTTTGTATTTCAAGCATTTTGTTAAGAAGTTGAGATGGCAGTCAACTCAATGGGAAAAATCTTTGGAAACCCCATATCTGACAAAGGTTTGATTTCCATATCGTATAAAGAGAATACACAACTTAACGACAAAACGACAAATAACCCAATTAAAAAATGGGCTAAATCTTTGAATCATCATTTTTCCAAAGTTGAAATACAAATGACCAAAAGATATATGAAAAGATGCTCAACATCCTTAGCTATTAGGGAAATGAAGCTCAAAAACTACAATCGGCTATCATCTTCCACCATATAGTCATTATTAAAAAAAAAAAAAAGAAAACTATAATTTCTGGAGAGGATGTGGAGAAATAGGAACCCTCTTTCATTGTTGGTGGAACTGTAAAACGGTGCAGTCTCTGTAAAAGATGTTTTGGCCTTTCCTCAGGAAATTAAATATAGAACTCTCATATGATCCAGGATTCCTACTACTAGGAATATATTTAAAAGATCTGAAAGCAAGGATATGAACAGATATTTGCACACTGATGTTCATAGCAGTATTATTCATAATTTCTGAAAGATGGAAACTACCTAAGTGTCCATCAACAGATGAATGTATAAACAAAATGTGGTATATATATACACAATGGAATACTATTCAGCTATAAGAAGAAATCAATTGGGGGAGCACCTGACAACATGGAGGAACCTTGACATTATGTTGCATGAAAAAAGTCAAACACAAAAGGACAAGTATTATATGGTCTCACTGATATGAATTAAGTGCACTGGGTAGAATTGTGGAGGTGGACTATGAAGTGTATGATGGTGGAACAAAGAATGTGGGTTGAGAAGGGCGAGATGATGCTGGATGTATGGAGAAAGTTTAGTAAGGTCAATTGTAAATGCGTGGTAATGGATGGACTTGATGGTAACGCATTATAATGAGGGTAACAAATACTGTTGATTTATGGATATGATTGTGGCTGAAATGAGTAGTCTAGGGAGGTTAATGTTAGTTGAAGGAAAGCTGGAAGATAATAAAGGGAATGTATATAGTGGTAGGTGAGGATTGTGGTTAATAACATAAATACCATTATGTTCTTCTACTATAAGATGTTGAGAATGTGGTGCTACATGGCAATAATATAACTAATGTAATTTATAGACTATAGTTAACAACAATATTGTAATGTTTTGTAGCAAAAGCAAAGAGGGCACTCTGTTAATGCTAAAGGTCAAAGAAAAGAATATGTAGTTTGGTTTTGAGAAATATGAATATGATTAAGAAATCTTGACTATGTCATTTAACTAATCTGCTGTTGGAATTAGATAAAAATGTCTGGTCAGAACTTTTTTGGAGTAATGCTTCTAAAAGTTGTTGAGCTGCTTTTTGTCTGTTATTTTAATTTTTGAATTTGAAACAAAATTTGAGTATAAAAAAAAAAAAAAAAAAAAACCAAACACCCGATGTAGCAGTTTGGCAGTTTGATGTAATTATGAATTCCAAAAATAGATATTGGATCATGCTTGTAAACTGGTCTGCTAATCTGTGCATGATTAAGTTATGATTAGGGCGTTAACTGAGCCACATGAGTAGGGCATTGAGCCCCACCCCTTGGTGTGGGGGGTGAGAATCAAATATAAAAGGCATAGCAAAGAACAGTGTTGGAGCAGTTTTGATGTTGGAGTCCTGGTGAGGAAGGAGAGAAGGCCCCAGGACAGAGACAAGCCATTCGCCTGAGAGTTCACAGCTGGCCTTGTGGAGAGAAGCAAAGCTTAGAGAGCCTCATAGTCTATAGCTGTCATTGTGGAGGAAACAGGAACTAAGCCCAGAGAGAAACGCAGCCCGGGAAGAGAGGAACCCAAGAAGCCTGAACCCTGGCAAACATCGGCAGCTGTCTTGCTCCAGCAGGAGGTAATGTACTTTGGTGAGGGAAGAAACTTAATCTTTATGGCCTGATAACCGTGGGCTTCTACCCCAAATAAATTACCCTTATAAAGACCAAATAATTTCTCGTATTTTGCATCAGCACTCCTTTGGCTGGCTAATACACCTGATAATATCATCTCAATGCTGAAAAGGCATATGCAAAATTCAGCACCCTTTCTTGGTGAAATCACTCAGAAAACTAGGAATAGAAGGGAATTTCCTCCACATGATAAAAGCCATATATGAAAAACTTACAGCTAATATGCTCAGTAATAAAAAATAAAGATCAGGAACAAGATAAATTTGCCAGCTTTTACCAGCTATTCAACATTGTATTAGAAGTCCTTGCCAGAGCAATTAGGCAAGATAAAGAAATAAAAGGCATCCAAATTGGAAAGGAAGAGGTCACACTATCCCTATTTGCAGATGACATGATCCAATACATAGAAAATTCTGAAGAATCTACAAGAAAGGTACTAGAGCTAATAAATGAATTCAGCTAAGTGGCAGGGTAGAAGATCAACACACAAACAACAGTGGTATTTCTATACACAAGCAATGAACAATCTGAAAAGGAAATCAAGAAAACAATTCCATTTTCAATAGCAACCAAAAGAATAAAATATCTAAGAATAAATTTAACCAAGTTTATAAATGACTTGTATGGAAATCTATAACACATTCCTGAAAGAAAGAAGACCTAATAAATGGAAAGACATTCTGTGATCATGGGTTGAAGGACTTAATATTGTTAAGGTATCAACACTACCCAAAGCAATTTACATATTCTATTTTCTAGAGGAAAAGAGGAGACCTCATGGATAAGGAAGGAAAACAGCGAAGTAATATCAAGAGAATTGCCAAGTATTTTCAACGATGGGAAAAATAGAGAACACAGCTGACATTTCAAGAAGTGTAGAGCAAGTTTCACCAAAGACCAAAGTATGCACATTCCATTCTCATTTGCACTTCAAATGACCCATACATCATGATAATGTTACCCAATAATAGTCACATACAAGCGAAGGAGAAAATAAATAAAAACCGGCCCAAATCAGGTTCTTATTGCCAATATTGATTATCTCCAATAATTGGAGGCAAAATAACCCATGTAGTGCCATATCTTAGGGGAGGGCCTTGGAATGAGTTAGGGAGGCCTATGCACTGCATACAAAAGTTTCAATAGTAAAGGAAAAAATGGAGACTATAGACAGGTTATATTGAGACTATGTATTTGAATATTTTATATACCTGTTGTTTCCCTCACCAGTTTAGTCACATCCAGAGGGGAAAAAATAAGTAGCTATAAAGTCATTCTTACATGATTCTACTAATAGCCATCACTACAGGGAGGGACTTGGACTGGGAGAATGGCAAACTCATTGTCTTGGTGGCCTGGTTAAACCTGCCCCTTGAGTCTGCCCAGAGAAAATTGGGGGTAATATAATGAAAAAAAAAAAAAAACCACCAATAGAAAATCTCAGTAAAATTCCTGAAGTAAAGTACACATCTTATAAAGGATTGTTAGGGCAAACAGGAAATCAACAGTGAAATTAGAGACCTTTAGAAAGTATTGTCAATGAGATTTGTACTTATTAAAGCACAGAAGATGAAAACAATAAAACCCTCAAAAGAAAAAAAAAATCCTAGGCATAAACGAGTCCTCTCAGAGGAAAAAATAACATCGAATAAACATTCAGTTCAATACTACAGAGAAGAACAGTAAAATAACTGACAAGGTGTTTGAAAGAATTAAGATTAAAGATGACATTTATCAAAAATTTCTGTGTAACATTTATGTAATCAATGTATCCTAAAAATATATAAATAAATAAAGAAAAAAGAAAAAAGAAAGAAAAAAAAAAGAGACGAGAGAAAACTATAAGAGCTAGTTATGTAAAAGTACCAATAAAATAGATTGGGTTCTCACGAATTTGAACTAAAGAAAAGAAAAGAAAACTTGGGAATGAGAACAAGCATATGACTGCATTTGGAAAAGATTTCTAAATTATGAAAACGCTGTGTAATGTTCATGCTTATTTTAAAATCTAGATTAAATGGATGATTATTTAGAGAAATATAATTTATCAACAGCCCATTCATGAATACAGGTTTAAAAATCCTAAGGAAAATATTATCAAATGAATTCTGCAAGGTTTTCAAAGAATAACATGTTGTTGTGCTTAAAGAATGCAATGATGTAAGAATGGTTGAACACTGGCAATTTAATCAATCTAATATGTATATGAATAGACTAAAGTAGGGGTCAGCAAACTTTTTCAGTAACAGGCCAGTAAATATTTTAGGCTATTTAGGAAATAATCTCTGTTGCAAGTCTCATCTCTGTCCTGGACTGTAAAAGGAGCCATAGACAATATGTAAATGAATGGGCATTTCCAATAAAATTTATTTATAAAAGCAGACAGTGGGTTGCATTCGACCCACAGGCTATAGCTTGCCTGACTCTGAGCCAAGGGAGGGAAAAAAACCATAAGATTTCATAAAAGAATATGCTAAGAAGAAATTCTAAAATTTAACATTTGATGCTGTAAATAGAAATCACAGTAAAACCCTGAATAAAATAAATTTCATAAACATAAAGGAGCACCAGGAACCAGTCATTTTTATAGGAAACATGAAAAGTGCAGTCATTAAAGTCAGGAAAAAAGTTACTGATGCCTGGTATGAATGCTATTATTCAATGTTGTGCTGGATGTCTTAGTCAATGCAATGAGACAGAAACAAATAACAGACATAAATACTCTGATAGAGAACTGTTTTGCAATAAAATTAGTCTATCCTAAAATGCAAAAAAGCAACTATAAAATGAATAGAAGACACACATTTGAAATATGTGGCTAGACAAATGACAAATATTTTAAACATTAATAATTTTCTTTATGAAAATTGAAATAAAAGACTCCCAAACAATTACATATATATGCACATTCTCCTAAACAATGACATACCCCACACAATTGTGATAGTTCTCACTGATGGGAAACATGGCTGTTGTGATCTGCTGTTAGAGTTGGCCGCATTCTTCAGGTGGGATAAAGCAGCAACTACTGAATTTGATTGAAGAAAGGAAAAAGCCATGAATGAAAGATTTCCTATTTCCCTGGATGGAAGCATTGGTCATTACAAGAATGCTCAAGTCTCCAATAAAATCACAACAGCGAGATTTTGAAATAGAAAAAGTCATTCATTGATTCAGCAAATGATCAATCCCTTTACTCTTTTAGGTGTTTGGATACATTGAAGAATAAAATGGATAAAGGTCCCTATCCTTGTGGAGACTGCATCTAGTCAGGTAAGATAGGCCATAAACAATAAGCCTAATAAGTAACATAATGTAGGTGATGAATAAAAAGCAAGGAAAGGGAGATCAAGAATTCAGGAGCAGGCAGGGGGAGTGGTGGGTGGCCATTTGAAATCAGGGTGTTAGGGATACCCTTATTGAACAAGGCCTGGAGGAAGTGAGGGAAGGAGACATGAGGGTATCTGGGTGAGGGACCTCCCAGGCAGAAGAATCAGCACCAAGGCTCTAAAGCATGAATAAGAATTAGAACAAGAAGTGCAAGAAAGAACAAGGGGCTAGCCTGTCTGCAAAGGAATGGGCAAGTAAAAGAGAAAAGAGTTGAAGTTCAAGAAGCAACAGGAGACAGATCATATAGATCTCTTATCATTCTTTGAATCTACAGAAAATGCTAATCATAGAATAGCATGGTTAATATTACAGGAATAAATTTATTCAAACACCTAATAATTGAGCCTGATATTTAGCAAGTAAAATAGCCTGAGTGAAACAGAATAAATAATTTAAAAGGAGAGTCATATATCTTTGTTAAACGAGTATTTGATGGATTTGGTGTTTTAAATTTAGAATAGTTGTCTATTGGGAAAAAACAATCTAATTCAATCACACCATGGCCGAAAAGGCAGAAAATTCAGAGCCAAATGGGCTTGACCTGCTATTGGGGTCACTAACCAAGGCAATTGGGTAACCTCTAGAAGCTACGAATGATCCTGAGCTGACAGCAGGCACGAAGGCTGGGACCTTAGTCCTACAAATGCAAGGCACTGAATTCTTCCAACAACCTGAATGAGCAAAGAAAAGGATTCTCCCTTAGAACCTCAGAAAAGGACAGAGACCCGTTGACGTCTTCATTTTAGCCTGGTGAGACCAATGCCATTTTCTAACCGAAAGAACTATAAGATTAATAAGTTTGTTCTGTTTCAAGCCAAATAGAAAAAAGGGAAAAAAGAGAAATCAATTCCATCTGAATTAAAGATTAACTTATACAAGAAAATATTTTTAATATATTCATAGTGTTGCAAATGAAAGATCTTGAGATAAAAATAAATCCAGGAACTGTAAGGAAAAGTTTTTAGTTATACTACATACAAATTAAAAATTTCTGCCATAGCAAATGGTATAATAAACATAAATTTAAAAGAGAAACAAGAACTTGGAGAAAGTTTTACAACATTTATGAGAATGTATTAATATTCATAAAACACAAAGAACTGTAAATAATCAAGACAAAGGACAACATCCCAATAATAAAATGGAGAAATGCCAAGAGATGGAATGTTACTAAAGAAGAAATACTAATAGCTACTCATGGAAAACAGATTTAAGCTCACTAATAATGAAAGAAATGCAAATTAAGTAATGAGTTCTATTTCCTATCAGATAGACAAAGATTAAGGCCCACAATCATACTTAGAGTTGGAGAAGGTGGAAGAAATGGACGTTCTCAAAAACTATTGGTGGTATTTAAATTGATACACCGTTTCTTGAGAACATGGTGGCAAGGATATCAGATTCTAAATGTGTAGTTGATTTAGAAATTTCACCTCTATAAATTTATTTTAAGGATCAAGTGTTTAATTCTGTAGAGATATATAAAATGGTATACATTATAACACCAAATAATAATAAAAATACTAGAAAAGTCCTAATTGTCTATGAATTGGACAATGCATAATAAATTATGGAAAAGTCACAAAGTTGAATTAATTTGAAGCTATTAAAATGATCAACTAATTCATATGCATTACCAGGGAAAGTTTTCTTCCCCACGTTAAGTGGAATAAGCAGATTCTCAAGTAGTGTGTATATCCTATGAGCACACTCATGAAATAACATGAATGTTATACATATGATTAAATATGTTTACAAAGTCTGGAAGGGGACATTCCTCAAATATAAGAAATATTTGGAAATAAGACAAATATTAACAGCAATTTTATCTCTAGGGGCATTGTATTGAGTGTTTCCTTTTCTTGAATTTTCTGATTATTCTTTAATGAAATATTTAGTATTTATAAAAAATTATTTTGTATAAAAATGTGTTTGATATTAAGGAGGGCTGTGAATAGGTGATAAAATATTCTTGGAAATCAATTATTGTAGTATTTGGCAAACATGCTAAATTTACCTAGAATTCAGGCAACATAAAGAGGTAAAAGTAATGCGGGAAAAGGATTAGAAACATGAAGAAATACATAATGGGAATTCCTGAAAGAGAAAAGAATTTTTGGAACAGAATGAATAATAGAGAAAGCAACAAAGGACAACTCTTCTGTCTTTAAGGAAGGCCTAAAGTAAAATTAATGAAGACTTCATTGTCTAGATTAATCCTTGTGATATCTTTTGAATTTTATAGACTTAAAAAAGCTTTTTATAAATAACTTAGAAAAGTATCACCTACTAATGAACAAAATTCCAGCTGTACAGATTCTTCCTCTAAAATACTAGAGCTAAAAGAGAATGAATCACCTACAATGTTTGAGAAAAATATTTAATTCAGGAATTGTATTGCCAGCTAAATAATTTCCCATATCTGAAGACAGTAAGATGATTTTATACACTCAAAGGGTTAGAAAGTATACTACCCATGCACCCTTCCTGAAAACAATTACATATATATGCACATGAAACTATATATATGTTTACGCACATATATCTGCACACATAAATATCTATATCTTCTAAGAAATAATGGTAAAACTTCAGAAATGAATTAGTCACGATATAAGGGCAATTAGCACTGAAATAAATAAAACATAACTATTATTAATAAGGTCAAAAACAATGCAAAATTAAAAATAAGTGTTTGTAATATTTTAAAAATTAGTCAGGCTTACAGTCATTAAAACTGGGCAATGGGTAGAGAGGAGATATAACAGCATGTTTGATGTGTCATCTACATATGATTACCACATAATTTTTTTCATCTCAACAATGAAAAACTTGTAACAATAGGTTCTTTTTTTTTTTTTAAACATGTTCAAAAGGACCATTTGTCAGGGAATGCAGTAGAGAATGAGGGAATTCACATTAGGTCTTTAAATAAAGAAAATTTCTGACATTTTCTAGAAATTTTCTAAACATCCATTTGAGTTCATCCAATTTGATGAGTATTTAAAATTTTCCTCCCATTGGTGATTAGACTGTGTATTGCATATTCTCTCACTACCATTTTTCCAGCAGATTTACTGATTTGAGAATATAGGTGAAAACCAATCAGGAATGACT
Organism: Chaetophractus vellerosus; assembly: GCA_004027955.1. NCBI lineage: Eukaryota > Metazoa > Chordata > Mammalia > Cingulata > Chlamyphoridae > Chaetophractus > Chaetophractus vellerosus. The sequence goes on from PVKH010009095.1 coordinate 12,199, forward strand.
GAAATGATCATTAACATTCAATTATGGCTCACTATTGGAGAAAAGGTCAATGGGAAAAAAGTAGAAGGTGGGTGCAGTCGTTTGATGTAATTATGAATTCCAAAAATCATTATTGAATCATCCTTGTAAACTGATCTGTTCATCTGGGCATGATTAAGTTACGATTAGGGCGTTAACTGGGCCAGCTCAGTAGGGCATTGAGCCCCGCCCCTTGGTGGGTGTGGTCTCAAGTATAAAAGGCAAGGCAAAAGATTTGAGAAGCAAATTTCTGAGAATCAGTTCTGATGTTGGAGAAGATGCCCCAGGAGAAGAGAAGTGAACTATTCGCTTGATAGTCTACAGCAGACCTTGTGGAGGAAGTGCTAAGCCCAGAGAGAAATGCAGCCCCAGGAAGAGAGAAACCCAAAAAGCCTGAACCTGGCAGCCATCTTGCTCCAACATGTGACAATGGACTTTGGTGAGGGAAGAAGCTTATGCTTTGTGGCCTGGTAACTGTAAGCTTCTACCCCAAATAAATACCCTTTATAAAAACCTACCAATTCTTGGTATTTTGCAAAGGCACCCCCTTGGCTGACTAATACAGTGGGATTGGGAGATTTGGTTAGCTGATAGCAGTTTCTCTTCCAAGGTCATTACCCATAAAATGTGTTTCTGGGTCAATTCCTGTACAAAAGACTGCTATAGGGAATTATACATTTAAAACACCTATAAAAACTGCAATAAAGAGAGGATGTCTGGATGAGGCTTGCTTTCGCAAACCCATGAGACCAAAGAGCAGGTGTTTCCTGATGGCAATTGGTAAAAGATCGTGGCTTGGATTTTCACACAACCACCTCAAAATCGAGTGCTTTTCAAGGAGACAGCTCCTTGGGGGGAAGCAGTTTCAACCACTTAGTCTCTCCACAGATGCAAACTTCTGACAGTCTTGGAAAAAAAAAAAAATACAGAGAGCTGTTGTATTGAGCATATATAAAAGAGAGCGAGAAGGATGGCTTATACTTTAAAGAGTAAAAATCATTCATAATTATATGAATGGCAATTAAATGCATGAGTAGGCTAACAGAGATGAGAAGAGACTTTTAGTTTGAGGCATCTGGACCTGAAAAAAACTTCATTATGAGAATTGCAAGCTCCAAGTTCTGGCCTAGGCAAGTTTGAGAGCCCACAACCAGAAATGGGAAGGTCTAGGCCCAGTCTTGGCGTTATCACTGGGGGATGCTGTGAAAGTTACATACCCTCTCTGGGCTCTGGTTTCCCCAATCCCTTTCAGTGTCTCCTTTTCAGACACTCTAGGAAGGACCACTGAGTGTGCATCAGTGCACAGAACTGGACAAGAGCCCACAGGCTTGGTGTCCAATCACCTTTAGTTTAAATCTTGATTTGGTTGGCCACAGCATAGCCAACCAAATAGAATACCTCTGCTTTTTATTGTTCCCATCTGCAAAGGGGGCCATCTCACCTATTTTATAGGTGTGAGTGTAGAATAAATAGATATATATCACGTGATATGTAGTCTGATACTTACAAGCTCACTAATTTAGTCTCCCTCATCTATTTATCAGATGAAAAAAGTTATTGAAATAAAAGAATAGTAATAAAATATTGCTTATTTGTGTGCCAGGTACTTGTTTATTCTCCACAACAACCCCATAAGATAGGTTTCATTATTCCCATTTTACTGATCAGGAAACTGAGGCTGGAGGGGATAAGAAACTTGCCCAAGTAATAAATAGTAGGCACAGAGCTTGTCATATATCCCATGTCTAATTCCAGAGCTCAACTTTTAATTACTACCCCATGATGATTTAATAATTATTTAGGTATGTAAGACATTTTGCATACATTGTATTTAACCTAAAAATGACACCATTAAGATAAAGCCTCAGTTTTCCTTTTCTGATCTTAAAATGAAGTGATAGTTTGGTGGCACATAAAGCTGCTTTTATTTATTTATTTATTTTTTAAAGACTTATTTATTTTATTACATATCTCCCCTTCCCCCCCGCTGCGGCGACGCACCGAGACTTGGTCACTGCGCAGGCGCGGCTTTCCCCGCTTGTGGGCGGCTTCTGCTTCTATTCACGGCCGGGTCTTGCTTCAGTTCGCGGGTGGCTGGCTGCGCTCCATTCGCGGGCAACCTGCCCTGCCCGTGGCGGCTTTTGCCTGTCCGTGGCAGCTTTTTGCCCTGCCCCCGGCGGCTCTGGCCCGCCCATGGCGGCTTGCCATTCTCAAGGCGGTCTGCCCGCTAGGAGAGGTCCCCGGGAACCGAACCCGGGGCCTCCCATGTGGTATGCCGGCGCCCTATCCACTGGGCTATCGAGCCGGCCCCAAAGCTGCTTTTATAGAGAATTAGAACAATAATAAACATCTAAGGACTCAAATGGTGAAGTTTGTCACAAAGTAAAATATTACAAAGGCAGTTGCTATTAATTTTTAAATAATTACAGGATCTTGGTTCTGTTAGCCAGAAGCTACATATATATTCTGACTAACTTGATAGGGATGAACTTCAAAAACAGATTAAGCCTTTTTAGTTTTTCACCTCAAACAAAGATAATTACCTTGAAATATAGGTGATGAGAATAAATCACAGCTACTGTTATTTCAAAGACATTTCCTTTCACTTGCTCATGATTTGCTTCATGTCTTGATTCATAAAAAGTAATGTTCCAGCTGTATACAAGTTTTGCACATTTTGCACAGAAATATCCTTCTGTTTCAGCCCCTAGATGGTAATTTCCAAGTTTTCAGCTCTTCACATCTGACAATTATTCAGTTATACTTGGAAGCTCATGAGTATAAACAGCAAATAAGGAAATGTGGTAAAACTCAAATATCAGGAGGTCAAAGATGAAGTGAGGGTATTTTTCTTTCTAAGCCTGAGAGAAATAGTTAGTTCAATTATTCTTGCTGCATTGAAAGACCAGGAGCCACTCTTAAGACCTACTCCTGTAGCTTGTTGGGTCCATTGGCATGAGCTCTCACTGACCTAGAGGAGACTTCAAGAAGACCCTTATAGCTTCCTAATAGTTTCAAGCAAGGCTTAGCCCAACATAAATAGACATCTGGTTAGCGCTTGTAAAATTAGACTAAGCGTTTATCAACAAAGCCCAAAGTTTGCCTTTAAGGACTACATTTTTTAGTATTTTCTTGTTTCTAGAGAAACCTCTACCCTGAGACCACATCTAGAGGCCTCCGTCAATGTCACGTCCATTTCTCTCATGTGTCTGTGGCTGATGTGCCATGTATCATCTCTTCTGAAGTGTTTCATGCTGTTAGAATTCATTTTAGCCACCTAAAAAATTATTCCTAATGCCAATCATGTATTTGGTTATATTGATCAATAGCCATGACAAAATGCTGAATGGAATAATTTTATCAGTTTGTCATTCCCATTGGATTCACCGGCAACATACAAAGTGGGGTTTACAGTGGACAAAAAAGTGAAACAGTAACATGTACTTGCTCTGGAAAATTATCTACAGTTCTGCGAATCACGGACTCTGGCTACATATCTTTCAATAAAATATTTCTAAGCCTGACCAAACTGCTGGAAAGACATTTGTAATAAAAGGCTGCCTTTTGTATTGCTTCCTTTTTTTTTTTTTTTAACCTCATTACTATGACAAAAAGTATATTACTGTCTGAACATCTCATCAGTTCTGAGAATTGTAGCTGGAGGCAGTTCATGAAAAAGAAATTGGTAACCAGTTAGATTCCTGATTTGCATGAGTATACCCCACCCACAATTATTTAATTTGCATTGAATTTGCACACTTACTGTTTAGATTAAATATCCAGAGTACTGGGGGTGAGGAGGAATTGGTGATGGTACAAAGAGTTGTTCTAACATGGTTTGAGAGCTGATTTGAAGTTGCTTGTGTAATAGGTAAAAAGTGACCCACACAAAGTAAAAACGAAAACATTACAAGTTATTGAATTGTTTTAAAAGAGTTTATGTGTCTTCTTCTAATGTCTTTGGTATTTATATTCTACCTTCCAAAATTCATTCTAGAGAAGCATTAAGTGAATTATCTCCCTGTGTGCTTCAGGTAATAGAATCACTGCCTAATCACCTATTTGAAGAGCGTGGGAAAAAAAATTGATCCTATCATGGTGAAATTTATCTGCACAATTCATGATGGAAACTCTCCTATGCCAGAGCTCCAACCAAAGAGGTAGGGGCTCCAGGGACCTGTATAATTCTCTTCAATTTCTTTTTTTGACCTTTAGCATTGATATAGCACCTTCTTTCCCTTTGCTACAACAATTTTACAATATTATTGTGAACTATAATCTGTAAGTTACATTAGTTGTATTTTCCCCATGTATCACTATATTCTGAACACCTTGTAATAGAGGAACGTTCTTGTATTTGTATGAATAACTACAATCCTCATCTAATGCTGAAATCACTATATTATACAGTCACAAGATTTTCCTCTTTCAATTACCATTTACCTCCCTAGACTACCACTTTCAGCCACAATTGCATTTAAAAATCAGCAGTGTTAGTTATATGTATTATAATGTATTACCATCAATTATTTCCAATTTCACATGTTTACAGTAAATCTTATTAAACATTCTACATACATTCAGCATCAGTTTCCCCATATTTTGTCTCCTACTAACCAATACACTACAGTTTAACTCCCTAGGTATATTCATCATATTTAGTTCATATCAGTGAGACCATACAATATTTGTCCTTTTGTGTCTGGCTTATTTCATTCAACATAATATCTTCAAGGTTTGTCCATGATGTCAAATGCAGTCTAAGCTCATTTCTTCTTATAGCTGAATAGTATTCCTTCATATGTATATACCACATTTTGATTATCCATTCATTGGTTAATGGGCACTTAGGTTGTTTCCATCTTTTAGCAATTGTGAATAATGCCACTATAAACATTGGTGTGCAAATATTTGTTCATATCCTTGCTTACGGTTCTTCTGAATATTTTCCTAGTAGTGGGATTGCTGGATCATACAGCAGTTTTATATTTAGCTTCCTGAGGAACCACTAAATTGTCTTCCATAGAAGCTGCACCATTTTACAACTTCCACCAACAGCGGAGTCTTCCTATTTCTCCACATTTCCTCCAGACTTGTTTTCTGTGTGTGTGCGTTTTAAATAATGGTCATTATGTAAGGTGTGAAATATTTCATTGTCACTTTGATCTGCATTTCCCTAATAGCTAGTGATGTTGAGCATCTTTTCATGAGCATTTTGGCCTTTTGTATTTCCTCTTTGGAAAAATTTCTGTTCAAGTCTTTTGCCCGTTTTTAGATTGGGTTGCTTGTCTTTTTATCCCTGAGTTGAGTGATCTCCTTTCATAACATGGAGATCAAACCCTTGTCACATATGTGGTTTCTGACACTTTTCTCCCATTGAATAGCCTGCCTTTTTACCTTCTTAATAAAGTTATTTGAAGCACAAAAGTGTTTAATTTTGAGGAGATCCCATTTATCTATTCTTTTTCTTCATTGCCCATGCTTTGGGTGTAAGGTTTAAGAAACCACCACCTACCACAAGATCTTGAACATGTTTCCCTACATTTTCATCTAGGCGTTTTGTGGTTGTATCCTTTTATATTTAGGTTCTTGATTCATTTTGAGTTAATTTTTGTATAAGGTGTGAGATAGGGTTCATTTTTCTTTCTTTTAGCTATGGATAGTCAGTTGTTCCAGTATCATTTGTTGAATAGAGCATTCAGACCCAGCTGGGTAGGCTTGACAGCCTTGTCAAAAATCATCTGACCATAGATGTGAGGGTCTATTTCTGAACTGTCAATTTGATTCCATTGGTCAAGCTGTCTCTATGCCGGTACCATGCCATTTTTACCATTGTAGCTAAGAAATATGCTTTAAAGTCAGGAAATGAGAATCCTCCAACTTTGTTCTTCTTAAGATATTTTTGGCTGTTCAGGGGCCTTTACCCTTCCAGATAAATTTGATTATTGGCTTTCCCCATTCCACAAAAAAGAATGCTGGGATTTTTATTGTGATTATGTTGAATCTGTAAATCAGTTCAGGTACAGTTGACATCTTAAGGATATTTAGTCTTCCAGTCCATCAACACTGAATGTCATTCCATTTATCTAGGTCTTTAATTTTTTGTTTTAACTTTATTTCAACTTCCAAAAATAAAATAACAGATAAAAGGCAGCTTAGCAAATTATGGAAGCATTACTTTTAAAAATTGTGTCTAAGCATATTTAAATTACTAATCCTAAAAATGAAGTCAATTGTTTCTCCAGAGTTCCAAAAGATGAATGAAAGAGTACTAATGGGTTAAATGACATGACCAAGGTCTCCTTATTAACAAAGAAAATGAAAAATAAATGCTTGATTATATGACATCTCAAAAAACTGGTTTCCTTTAGCAATGTTTTGTAGTTTTCTGAATACAGGTCCTTTATGTCCTTGGTTAAGTTTAATCCTAAATATTTGATTCTTTTAGTCACTATTATAAATGGATTTTTAAAACTTCCTCAGTTTTCTCACTAGTAGTGTATAGAAACATTATTGATTTTTGCTTATTAATCATGTATCCTGCCACTTTGCTGAAGATGTCCATTAGTTCTAAGAGCTTTGTTGTAGATTTTTGGGGATTTTCTACATATAGGATTATATCATCAGCAAATAGTAAAAGTTTTACTTTTCCTTTCCTATTTGGGTGACTTATTTTTCTTGCCTAATTGCTCTGGCTTGAATTTCTAACACAATATTGAACAACAGTAGAGAGAGTGGGCATCCTTGCCTTATTCCTGATCTCAGTGGGAAAGCTTTCAGTCTTTCACTATTAAGTACAATGTTAGCC
>PVKH010009096.1:0-19049 GCA_004027955.1 Chaetophractus vellerosus
GACATTAACAGTCACCATGTTACAGAGATATTTAGCAGAAATTTTAAGCAATTACCTACATAAGTATAAACCAGTTATCTTACGAGTATTAAAAAGGAAGTATGCCTGCTCTCAATTCTTAGTATTTATAAATTTATGCCAGAAGTAGTGGTAGAGTTTTATATGATAATATTTTGGTACTGAGCAAAAAATGTTACTTAAGTAAACTTATGTTATGCTTGATAAAAATGGTATGGTCACATGCCAACATAGAAAAGAGGGAAAGGAAAGTTGGAACAACATAAAAGTGGAAAAGACTTTTCAATACCTTATCACATTATGATGTGTAGTGGTTCTTAACAGAAAGTACTAGTAGGAAATGTAGAGGTTTACAAATATGAAGTGAAATGTTTTGTCTTTTCTGATACCTGATTCATAATTTTGATAGCTTAATTACTCACAACCTGAGAAGTTAGCCATGGCTGTATTGAGGCAAGAATATCCTTTCAGAAAATTTCGTTACACTTAGAAAATTATAAATACAAGAGAATGTCTTCTTTTTCATGATGTGAAACTGATGGGATATGTTGAAAATGAATTTAAATGTCTTTTCAAACAATTAACTCAAAGGTTTTAGCAGGATACTTGGTATTAACTGTTAATGAAATATTTCAAAAACTGCAAAAATTGACAATAAAGCAGTAAAAAGAGGAAGCAAGAATAAGAAAGATCAAAAGATAATAAAAAGAAAGTTTTAAAAAATGTAATAGGAAGAAGCCTAGACCAAACAAGAACAAAAGTAGCAGCCATAGATTTCATAATCTGATTAGAGAACATAGGGCAAAAGCAGACTTATAAAATAAGGACTGTTAGAATCTACAGCAACCAAGAAACTCCAGTTTAGGGAGAAATTATTTTCAAAGGCAAAACTATCAATATGGGACAGGGTAGAAGTTGTGAACTTGGATAGTTTCTAGCCACAGATTTTGTTTTGTTTTGTTTTGTCTTGTACATTGTGACAAACCAATGACTTAAAACAATGAATTTACTGCTAACATTAAAAAATGAAGCAATTTCACATGAATATCTAGAACTTTAGCTTTTCTTGAAATACTGGAAGATGTAGCAATACCTGGCTGAGACCATAAATTCTCTCTACACACACCTTTTCTCATTTCTCACTATAATCTTTAAGATGTTGAACCTGAGTTCTTATCAATGCACTCTTTGCTTTATTTTTACTAAAATTGAGTTTGAAGTGTATCATTTTTTATATCCATGCTTCTATAAATATTGGAAAAGTAAAAGATAGACTGAAAGGACTACATGATTCAAGAAACACTTTTATTATTACATGCCCACTTTACATTATTTACCTTGATTTTTAAGTCAGTCATAGTTTCTAACCCCTGATGTAGAGAAATAAAATCCATGTTGGAAGGAAAATCAAAATACAGAAATGATTTAATGCTAAATATCTCCTCTCTTCATGGAGTAAACAGAATGATAAAGAACTTGATGGAGAATAACATTCCTCACAATCTGTCTTTTTCATTATGCAATGAATTTCATTATTTCCTTAATTTAGAGTGGCAACTCTAAAACTATATTCAATTGCAGATGTATTAAATAATGAGCTTAATTATAAATGGTGATCTACACTTGCAAATAGAAATTGGTGGGCTTGAAAATAGGGAGTCCAACCTAGCTAAACATCTCAAATTTATAGAACATAAGGCAGAATTTATAAGAACATTGCCATGTGAAGGTTTAACATAATGGAGAGGTGATTGGAACTAATATTAAATTTCAGTATAGTAGGATTAATAGTCTTACTTAGGGAGGAAAAAATTGAACTATATAATATCCTTTATTCTCTCATTGTACTGTAGCCTACTATTCCAAGAACATGTAAACCATGATTATCAGAAATACAGATATAACTAAAGCTTCTAAGAAACTTTACTTTAGAAAGGGCCCGAAAAAAGCTGGAGAAGAAAAATCATTACGAATTATTGCAATTTTTAATATTTAGACTACAAAAGGAGGATTTTGATGCAAAATATTTTAGGTAAAAATGGACAGAATAGATATTTACATTGGGTTGTAAGATATTTAGAGTTCAAAATATAGTTGTGGTGACACATGGGATACCAAACGGTTGGAAACTTGTTTTATGGTTGAAGGTGCCATTCTATATCCATAATCATTTATTTCACAAGAACGTATGATCTCAGTCATTTTCTGATATAGAATATCATAGAGTTACTTAGCTCTCCTATCCTGTCTTTACATACATAGGTGGGAGGTTGGCTTGTATGAACAATGCTTATTGAAACCTGACCTGATGAACCAGATGTAACTCAGACCTGAAAATGACAATATCAGAATATACAGATAGAAGGAAATGAGTTTTCTTTTAAAAAATTAATAATGCATTAGGGAGCTTGTGTAGACTTGTACACATTTTCATAGTTTTCTATTTATCAAAAGATGAGCAGAAAATTCTGAAATTATATAAAAGAAGCTCAATCACCATTCCACACATTAAATGAGATACTGTGTATTACAGAGGCTCTGTTATGTTGTGATTTTATTGCTTCATATTTCGATCCACTGATTTGGGCATAAATCTAACATGAAGCTGCTATTATTTCTAAAAGTTTACTATGAAAATTTCAACAAAAATCTTTTTAAGAGAGCTTTTAGACCAGTTTATAGAATGAAAAAGTGTTTGGAACATAAAAATAAGACTGAAATAAGCAATTAATTTTACATCAAATAAATACAAGCCAACTGATTGTAACCCTCAATAAGATGTGATTTTATTCCATATTTCTAATATAATTTTGGAAGAAATTATAAGAAAGAAATTCATGAGAAGAATTTATTTTAAAGGATTTTATGATGAGACTTAGTCAATCAGTTCACTTCTCTTGAGTCTAGTCCACGGAGTCTGCATTTTAACAAGTTCCCCAGTGATTCTTATATACACTAAAATTTGGGAAATACTGGTTGACTTTTCCCAGACCTGTGACCAGGAGTGAGATATTTATGAATACATTTCTCGTCTCTTAACCTTGTTCTCTGTATTTTTGCAGTCCATTTTACCACAAAGTCCACTTAAATTTTGAGCATTTTCCTTCCATGTCTTCCTCACATTTATAGAATAGCTGTTTCTCATGTGTCTGCATTATAGATGATGATATTTACAGAGTATTATTAGCATTTCCATTCCACTTTGACTCTTGTCTTCTTTTGACCTTTGTGATTGTTTGTGCATTGACTTGGCGGACTAATCTGATATTGAAGTAATCTGACATGGAATGTGGTTTTCACATTGTACTAGAAAATACAGATGATATTATACAGGGCTGATAAATAAATGATAGCTGTTATTATATTATTTCAATTTTCTTCTAAATTTTCAATATGATGCTATAAGTTAGAACTCTTAAAATAAAAATATTATATTAAAACAGTTTTTATTTAATTCTGAAATCAGTTTGGATTTTGAATGCTTTGATATCATTGCAGCATTAGTATATAAGAATATATGACTTTTACTAAGCATGTGTTTGATGGTTAATATTTCAGTTTTGAGAACTGAAAAAATTTTTGACTAAGCAATCAGTAAGTATAAAAATTTAATACAGGCCTGCCACATTTTTCTCTTTTTCTTTTTCATTCCTGTTTCAAAAGTATTAGCCACTCAGTACCTATTAGAATTTAAATAGCTAATACTTTTAGAGTTTCATTCTCAGATTTTAGATATTCTGGGTATTATTCAAAAGATACACAAGTAGCCATACAAGTATTAATGGCTTTAAACTTTGGCATTTCTAGCTTATTGGTAAAAGGTTCCCTGCATTATTTTGAAATGTTTCCTTTCTTATTTTGAAATTGACGGAATCACACATGTTCCAATGGGAAAGAGTTAGTGAACTTACGTTTGCTAATACAACTATGTCATCGTTTTAGATGTACTAAGGAATTGTACCAGTGAAAGTATGTAGGCTCAGTGATTTTTTTGCCCCATCTAATGATTGGATAGTGTGAATACACTGAACCTTTTTTTGCTTTTGTTCTTTTACTCAAAGCAAGTGCTGCATACCCTTGTTGTATTAGTTTAGAGCTCTAGCTTCATATAAATTTTTAAATATGAACTTACATGTTCCAAATGAATAGAACATTTGAAAATCTAAAATCAATTATATTTATTCTCACTTTTGGACAACTCAGAGCAAGGTGTGATCTCTTTCCTGTCATTTGACATCCTTGCTTTCCTTTAAGGCAAATATTTCAGATGAAACCTCCATGTGCCCAATCTAATCCTGCTCCCTTAACTGTTGAAAATGAGACTGCTTCCTCATCACTAAGGAAAATAGATCCAAAAAACAGAACATGAGGTTTCCTCTTTTTTTTTTAAAGATACTTAGGTTACATAAATATTACATAAAAAATAAAGGGGATTCCCATATGCCCTGCTACCTACTCCTCCCACATCAACATCATCCTTCATCAGTGTGGTACATTCATTACAATTGATGAACACATATCGGAGCATTGCACTAAGCATGGATTATAGTTTACATTGTAGTTTACACTCTTTCCAGCCCAATCTTGTAGGTTATGGCAAGATATATAATGGCCTGTATCTGTCGTTGCAATGTCATTCAGGACAATTCCCAAGTCCTGAACATACCCCCATATTACCCTCTCCCTGCCCCCAGAACCTCCAGTGGCCACTGCCTCCACATCAAGATAGAAGTTCTTACATTTCAAGAGTCACAATAAGTCTATAGTAGAATACCAGTAAGTCTCCTTTGGTCTATAGTTCATTCCCCAATCCTTCCTCTTTTTCCACTGTGCTCATCTTTACGTATCTCAACACTTAACACCCGTGCTCACAATCATTATGTATTTCCCTTACCTGGCCTATAACAACTAATGGCATCTATGCATGCACACACACATAGGTAATTAACTAAATGCTAAAATTTCCCCATTACATGTCTCACTGTTCTTCAAAATTTGTTTTTGGAATGATAACTTGTTATCTTCCCCACCATTCCAGTACTGTATCATTCAAATAGAAAAATGTATTGAATAGATAATGATATTAAAGTCATTTTTTAAAGGACAATTATGGGAATGTTGAATGAATACATAGGTACATTTTAGGTCTCTAAACAAAGTAGACAAAATTGTACATATATTAACTCAGTATTATGAATAATGCAAAACATTATAAATAATAGAAAATATCAGTGCTCTAATCTATAAAAAATAGCTGATAACAGTTGGAAAATTGCCAATTTATTGCTAAATGCTTAAAAAAATATCTCAGAATTGTTTTCAATGATGTAATGGCAAGAGAAAAGGAGTTTGTCAGACTCATAGCCATCATGTAGGGAGATCTAGATTAAAAAGGAAAGGCAGTGGGAAAGCTTTTGCAATCCTGCTAGAAAGCTATGGTTAAGTAAAATGAAGTTCTTAGAATTTAAAGATTAGAGAAAATAGAAGCCACTTGCCATCTCCTTTCAGGTACCCTGCTAATAGGTCAGATGACCCACATACCCCACCTGGGATGTTGCATCCTTACAGAAGGTATTTGCAACCTGCTGCACACAGGTCTTTCTGTATTAAGCAGCAGCTTAAATCATACTCCTGTGCAGACACACAAAAGGCAACGTCTCCATGTATGGACATTTTTTTCTCTATGATAACAAAATTAACAAAATACAATTTAACTAATATAAATTTTTACTAGTTTAAGAGTTTGATTTTGGCAGTTAGCTACATTTCCTTTTTACTTTGTTAGGAAATAGCTTAGATATGCAAAATGTATAACAAAATACTTTAACAAACTCCTGTGAAACCAAAACCAAATGAAGAAATTAAACATCGCCATTATTGCTTAAGCAAGTCCTCCTATCCCCAGCCACTCTCCAATTATACTCTTTACTGGCCCACCTCTTTAAAAAGACAAATTATACATTCCCATTATATTCTTTGCAAGTTGAATATAAAAGGATATGTTGATAAACAATAAACAGTGATTTTGGTTTTTGCAAATCTTTGAAAAAGTGGAATGTATGCTATTTACCCACATTGATTCCAGTAGCTTTAATTCATTTATTTCCTGTATATTCATACAAACATGTCATGTTAACCAGGTGAAGGATACGCAGTTTGCTTATGAATTTTTTGTTATTTTAAATAGTGCTGCCAAGAGCATTCTTAGGTATTTTTCCATGTGCACATAAGCAGAAACTACCTGAGGATACAGATCCAAAAGTGGATTTGTTATCTCCTGAGATACCTAAATATCCAAATGTAGCTAATATTCACAAATTACTCTACAAATGGGTAACTAATTTAATCGAACAACAATGTTCCTTACTAATATTTTGTTTCCTTAATCTGTTTATCCCTATTTAAGTCTAGTTTTAAAATCTTTGTCTTGATATATAATAAAGTAAATCTCTCCATATCTTGCTTCTTCAAAGTTTTCATTTTCACATTTCCAAATGTTTCAATTAAAAGGAAAATTTCATTAGCATTTTGATTGGGATAGAATTGAATTAGATTTAAGAATTAAAGTGTTTAAGATATTTATTCCTCCCATGAATTAACATGTTATATGTCAATTTATTTATGTATTCTCAAATCTCTTTCAATAGGATTACCATTCTTTCCATAAATAATATTTCATAACGATATCACAGATAATTTCATAAATTTATTCCTTTATATTAAAATGTTTTTACAGTGATATTGTGCTTATAGTTGTGTATTACTTGTGTACAAGAATATAGTTTATTTTTATAAATTGATCAAATTGTTCTTTGAATTTTCTTAGTTCTTATAGTTCATTTCTGTTTTCTGTACTGACAAGTATATACTTTCCTAAATAATTAAAGTGCTAATCATTTTCTGTTGCCATTAAAACATTTATCACGTTTTTCTCATTATAATTTCTAGGACTGCCAGTAAATTGTTGAATAGAAATAAGAATTTTGTCACTGTCAGATTCTCGATTGTTAAGTGGGAAAGCTTCTAATGTTTCACCTAGGAAGTAAAATGTTTTTATTTTTATTTTTTGCAAAATTCTTTTTATTAGTTTAAGAATGTTCTCTTCTACAGTATTACATTTTGTTAATTATTTACTTTTAATTTTATACTAAGAAGCTATTTACTTATACATATGATTTGGCATATATTGATATAATCAATTTCCCCTTTAACATACTGCATTTTTTACTAAATTTTCTTTTGTAAACTCATCCTTGCAGTTAGCCCAAGAGATGTGTGTGTGTGTATGTGTGTGTAAATATATGCATATATATTAAAACGTAAATGTTGTCAAATTGATTTTGCTATTTTATCAATTTTGCATCTTTCTATTAGCAAATTCAGCCCACAGTTTTTCCTGTTTAGTTTTGCTATTTAAACTAGATTCATCAAATGAGAAGAGAGACCTTCCTATACTTTTCTCTGTAAATTTTTACCTAAGCCTAGAATTAGTTATTTTTTTCAATGTCAATTATCCTGTAAAATTCTTTGGACTCATGTTAAGTAGTTATTGTGTTTTGAGATAAAATTTTAAATGACTGTTTAAATTTCTTTACTAATCATATGACTTCAAGTAATTGATATCTTTTGAAATCAATTTGGATAAATTATATTTTTTCTCAAAAATAAACTTTATGAGTTTAAAAATTTATTTGCATATAGTTATTTACAGTATTCTCATGTTAATTTTAAATCTTATTTTTATTTAAGTCAACTTTTTCACTTATAATATCTTAATTTTTGCCTTCTCTTTATTTCTTAATCAGTCATAGTGGAAGATCATGTTAATATTATAAGCCATTTTTTGGAAATATTTATTCTTTTATTTGGTTTATTTTTTCACTAATTTCTCATTTAATTATGGATTTCCCCCCTGCTTTCTATTTTTTGTCTGCTTTGTCTTTACCTAACTTCTTTTGTTGGATGCTAAGATTACTTGTTACAAGTATTTCTTCTTATATGATGTCAATAATCAAGGCCATTTTAGATATACCTTACAGGTTTTGATGTGTCGAATTATCATTATTATTCAATTCTGTGTTTTTATCTCCAACTTTTATAAAAAAATGTTCCTCTTCTTAATGAGGTAATTAGAAGTGGGTTTTAAAAATATACATCTATGTTTAAAGTTATCATTGATTTCTAACTTAATTGTATTGCATTCACAGATTACATTCTAAGTGACACTTATTCTTTGATATCAATTGAAAATTGTTTTTGGCTTGCAACACTGCATATATATAAATGTTTCTTATGTAGCTGAGAAGAATACTGATTTTATAACCATTGGCTGAAAAATTTTGCATGTATCCTCAGAACATATTTGAATTTGGTGTGTTCCAGTGACTCTACTTTGTATACTGTTTCAGTTTCCTAGGCTGCTGAAAGCAGACACCATGAAATGGGTTGACTTAATACTGGGAATTTATTAGCTTAGGCATCACCAGGGCAATGCTTTCTTCCCGAAGCCTGGATGCCAGCAATCCTTTACTCCTCTGCAACATTGGAAAGGACCATCATGACATCTGCTGGTCTCACTCTTGTCTTCCAGATTTTGTTTCAGCTTCTTGTTGCTTTCTCTCTCTCTCTCTGTATTCATTCCTTTTATAAAGGACTCCAATAAGAGGATTAAGATCCATCCTGAATGAGGTGGGTCACACCTTAACTGAAGTAGTCTCATCCAAAGGTCCTACTTACAATGGGTCTACACCCACAGGGATAGATTAGATTTAAGGGCATGCCTTTCTGGGGTACATATGGCTTCAAATCATCTCATACACCATTGCTATTTTATAGATCAATACTAAGGTTTTTTGGATGCAGTATTTCATATTAATCTGTAATAGCAAGTTTTTTGGTTTTGCTTTTCAATGTTTTGTTTTATATATCCGTTACAGAAAATGTTTTAAAATCCCTCAAAAGAAATGACAGATTTGTAGTTCTGTCCATTTAAAATTTCTCGCGTTTATCATTTAAATCTTTAAAATATATTTTCTTCTGTGTCTCTGTGTATACCTATAAATACACATACACATATACTTATATATATATATTTAATCTTTCTCATTCTGTGTGGCTTAAAAATCTCTTCCATCATTTGCACCTTTATATGTTTCTGTGCTTTATTCAAATTGTCTGGTAGTTCTCTAATTTTCTTTACCTCTGTGCTGCTTAACCCATCAACTAGTTAGATTACTTTCAAGTTATCCTGTTCATATACTTCAAAGGGTCCCAAACTTTACTCATGATTTCATATTTCACTGTACCTCCTTAAACATTTTTAATCTCTGTGATTTATATTTTATATCTAGTAATTCCAATGTCTGATATCCTTGGAAGCATAAACAGCTCATTGTTGCTTCCAATAACAATCATTCTAGTAGCTTCTCAGATATTCATGAGTTTTGTAAGTTTTGATTCTTAGATTATGTTCTATTTATTTTTGACTTTAGGAAATGTGAAGCTTAAGTTGAAGGCACACATTTTGAGAGTTGAAATGTTTGTGTGCATCACATGACCTTAAAGTATTAACAATACAGGGATACTTTAAAAAATTTATTTGCTTATTAAAGATACTTGAGATAACATAAATGTTACATCAAAAAATAAGGTATTCCCATATACCCCACCTCCACACACAATTTTCCCCATTAACAACATTAATGGGGTACATTTGTTACTATTGATGAGCATTTTTTGAAACATTGCTACTAACCATGGTCTGTAGTTTACATTATGGTTTACACGTTGCATCGCACAATTTTATAGGTTTGGAAAAAATGTCTAAAGGCCTGTGTCTGTCGTTGCAATGTCATGCAGAAAAAAAGTTTGGCTTAGAGACAGGCCATATTTGAGGAACAAGGTTTTCAAGTGGTACCTCTCAGGCAGTATATAATACTAGGCTAAGTTTCAATTTCACAAGAATGAGGTATATAAGTGCAAGTATCAATATCAAGGACATAATGTATTCTGTCTTCCATCGCTAAGCACTGCCCATGCACTCTAGGGATTCTTGCTACTCTATTAGAGAATGTAGCAAGACTCCCCAGGATGGGAATTCAATATTCTTTCTTTTATTGTGTTGGTCTCCACCCACCAAGACAATACCCCATGACCACTTGAACACATTCATATTCCATAGAGGCATGCCCCAGGTGCACCTTCCCCACACAGCCCCCCACCATTGACAACCTACACCAATGATCCTCCCCTCCCACAGTTGCAACCCTTTTGCAATCCAAAATCTCCTCAAAACAAATCCAAAATAAATAGAAATAAAAAGAATAAAAATAAACAAATGATAACAATAAAAAGAAATGAAATACAAAAGAAAAAAATTTTTGCATTGTGTCTTTCATCACTGTAAGAGCTGTTATCTTTTATGTACAGTGAAAATTTCTTCCGTGTGTCCCCTCAATGTCTTATTTTTTTTCACTTTATTTTCAAAGAAGCTTTAGGTTACGGTAAAGTCACATGACTAATATAGGGGATTCCTATACACCTCACCCCATCCCTCCCTCACATTTCTGCCTATTAATAATATCTTACATGAATATGGTACCTTTGATACAATTGAAGAAAAATTATTGAAGCATTGCTACTAACCATGGTCGATGGTTTACATTATGCTTTACATTTTACATCATTTATTTTTATAGGTTTTGACAAAATGTATAATGACGTATCTACTAATTGCAATGTCATGCAGAACAATTCTAATGTCCCATGTTTCACCTATTCTTCCCTCTCCTTTTCCTAGGAACCTATGGTAACCACTAAATTTTAATTTTTAAAGAATAAGGTGCATAGTTTTATGCATTAATATTGAGGGCTTAACACATTGGTCTATTTTCTTTTATTAGACACTGCCTATATTATCAAGATATTCTTGTTCTTCTAATTGAGAACATAGCAGGACTCCCCAGGATGAAAGAGTTTAATATTTTCATGTTTATCGTGTGAGTGTCCAACTACTGAGATAACATTCTAAAATAAGATGAACACTTTCATATTCCACAGAAGCATGCCCCAGGTGTGCTCTATTCCACATATTCCCCTACTCCTGACTCCCTGCACCAGTAACCCTCCTGTTTTGGTCAGCCAAAGGTGTGCCTTTTGAAATAAACCAAAGATTGGTCGTTCTTTATAAAGGGTATTTATTTGGGGTAGAAGCTTACAGTTACCAGGCCACAAAGCATAAATTTCTTCCCATACCAAAGTCCACGTGTTGGAGCAAGATGGCTGCCGGCGTCTCCAGGGTTCAGGCTTCCGGGTTCCTCTGTTCCCGGGGCTGTGTTTCTCTCCGGGCTTAGCTTCTGTTTCCTTCACGAGTTCAGCTGTAGACCATGAGACTCTCTGTGTTGTGTCTCTCCACAAGGCCAGCTGTAGGCTATCCTGCTATCGGCTCACTCCAACATCAGAACTGCTTCTCAAATCTGCTTCTCTAAATCTCTGCTCTCAATCTGCTTCTCTCAATCTGCTTCTCTCCAATCTCTCCTTCTCTCTGCTTCTGCTGCCTTTCGTCTAGCCTTTTGTACTTGAGACCACACCCACTGAGGGGCTCAATGTCCCACTGACTGGCAGTTAACACCCTAATCCTAATTTAATCATGCCCAGATGAACAGATTAGTTTACAAGAATAATCCAATTTATATTTTTGGAATTCATAATTAAATAAAACTCTGAAACCATTACACCTCCCTTGACATATTTGCCAAATAACATTCCCACCAACCACAGACCTAAAAATCCCCAGAGTTTGCCTGTTCCTTCCTTCAGCCTTCCCTCCTTTTCCATGGATAGTGCAACCCAACTCCCCTACCCCACTCACCCTCACATTCCAGCACTGTCAACCCCACTCACATCCCTGCAATACTATCACCCAAATCCACTGTCAATCCAACCATTTCCAACTTATCATAGGTTTCACCCGTATTGAGCATCGGCTTACCACACTCTAATTCCTTTCTGTCTCCTGATAGCCTATCTTCCAGACTCCAACTCTAAGGGTCTGCTCAATTTGCTTAGGTCATATCAGTGAGGCCATATAATATGTGTCCTTTAGTGACTGACTGACTTCACTCAGCATAAGGTCTTCAAGAGTCATCCTTGCTGCTCTGTGTGTCAATACTTCTTTCATTTTTAGAACTGTGTAATATTTCATTGTATGTACACACCACAATTTGCTTATCCATTCTTCTGTTGATAGACACTTGGGTTGCTTCCAACTTTTGACAATTGTGAATAATGCTGCTATGAACATCAGTGTGCATATCTATGTTCTTGTCTCTGCTTTCAGTTCTTCTGGCTATATACCCAGCAGTGGGATTACTGGATCATGTGAAAATTCTGTAGCTACTTTCCTGAGGAACTGCCAAACCATCCTTCACAATGGGTGAACCATTCTACATTCCCACCAACAGTGGATGAGGTTTCTCTTTCCTCCACATCTTCTCCAACAGTGTGGTTTCTGTTATTTTAATAGCCAGCAGTGGAAGAGGCTTAAGATGATATCTCACTGTAGTTTTAATTTGCGTTTCTTGAATACCTAGTGATGTTGAACATTTTTTAATGTGTATTTTAGCCATTTGTATTTCTTCTTTGCATAAGTGTCAATTCAAGTCTCTTGCTGATTTTTTTAGTTGGTTGTTGTCTTTTTATTTTCAAGATATAGAATTTCTTTATATATGCTGGTTATTAGGCCCTTATCAGATAAATAGTTATCAAACATTTTCTCCCATTGAGTAGGCTACTTTTACACTTTCTTGACAAAATCCTTTGAAGTGCAAAAGTTTTTAATTTTGAGGAAGTCCCATTTATCAATGTTTTCCTTCATTGCTTGTGCTTTGGGTGTAAAGTTTATAAAACCATTTCCTACTATAAGATCTCCTAGATGCGTCCCTACATTTTCTTCTAGGAGTTTTGTAGTGTTGGCTCTTATATTTAGGTCTTTGATCCATATTGAGTTAATTTTTGCTTAAGGTGTGAGGTGATCCTCCCTCATTTTTTGGATATGGATATCCAGTTCTCCCAGCACCATTTGTTGAATGCCTGCTTTGCTGCATACAGTATTCTTGGCTGGCAGTTTTTCTTTTAGCACCTTGACTATGTCATACCACTGCCTTCTCACCTCCATGGTTTCAGATGTGAAATCTGAAATCTGAATTTAATATTATTTTATAAAATTAAGTACTTTTAATTTGAGTTTCATTACAAACTCTTATGTGAACTGCCAATGTTTGCAGATTCTCTGGCATATATTTCAACCTCCTAGAGCCCAAGCTAAAAATGACACAGCCCTTTTTATGTATATTTGCCCAGGATTGTGTGTGTATTTGTGCTTGTGCCTGCCTATATCTCTCCTTTTTGAATCCCAGATGCAGACTTGATGGAAGCATATCTTTTTTTTTTTTAATCTTCAGCCTGTGAAATGATTGATCTAGTTTATTTTTATATAACTACAACTACCTAAATATCATCTATCATCTATTTAATCTATTTGTATCTCTGTCTGATGCATATCTAATCATCTATCTAGCTACCATTCCATTGATTTCTCCATTTATTTATCCTTTTTTCTTTATCACCATTTTATACTTTCTTTCTCCCATGGTCAATCATTTTAATTTTGGATGGCTAATTTTTATTTGAATGTGTACTTATGAAGCACATATTTTAGTGTGTTCTTCTGTTTTGAATTTACCTTGACAGCATTACTTTTGTCCTTATTTGATTGCTTAATTTTTCACTCATTTCTTTGTTTATAAGATCTTTCCATGTCACTTGGTTGTTGCTTATACCATTTGATACCGCCATATTTACAAATCAGTTCTCTCAGTGACAACCTCATCAATTGCCACCAATGCCCTGTTGCCACAGTGCTATGATGGTGACCTATTCTCTCAAACCCTTATGGAATTCATGAGATTTTCTAAGATTGTATAGCTTTTACTTTTTAGGGGGTTACTCCTTGATTGTTCTAGTCTCAAGCAAACATCTTTTGCCATTTTTCTACTTTATCAAAAAAATTTGCAATTCAGAAACTATTTATTTCCTGAATGTCTAGTAGATTACATCTGCAAAAGCATTCGGTCCTGAGGATTTTGAAAGGAGAGGCTTTTCATCATCTTTGCAGTTTTTGTTTTGTTTTGTTTTACTTTAACTGGCATATTTAAGATTTCTTTTTCTTCTTATGCCTGTTTGGCATTTTATGTTTTTCCAGAAATATATTCTTTTCATGTACAATTATTAGATGAAAGCAATTAGAATATAATATTTTTATACCCTTTAAATTTATTCTCTGATCTCTGTATATTTTTCCATTTTTTCTCATTCCACATTTTATTTTATTTTTACACATTATACTATTTCTTTAATTCAGTCTTAAAAAAGGTTTGGCTAGGCAATCTTATTAATAATAACACAAAACATACCAATTCAGATTTTCTTTCTTTATTTATTTCTTTTTGTTCATTATCCTTTGATGTATATCTTGTTTCTTTTTGTTTGTGCTGTTACTATTATTAAACTTCTTGAGTTGAATGCATAGTCTGTATTTTATAGCCTTTCTTGTTGTCTGTTAATTAAAGCTATAAATATCCCAAAAATGTTGCTTTTTCAGAGTTTTATGAGTTTTGTTCAATCTGAACATCACATAATTACTTTATGATTACTTTTTTAATCAAATGGTTATTTAGATTTTTGTTTTATATTCTAATTCAATTTAAATAATATAATAAAATTATGTGTATAATTTTTCCATGGGTGTTTATGAAGCTTCTTTTACAGTCAATTTTTTTGGTAAATATACATATATGCTTTAATATAATGGTGTTTTTTTCTTTGTCAGGCTTAGTGTTCTTTATATTTCTAATAGCTGATCTAATTCTTTTTCAGACATTTTATATCTCAGATTCTTTCCTTGAATTTTCAGTATCTGGGAGATATGGTCAAAACTCCAACACTATTTATAGTTCTATCCATCTATCTAGATAATTATCTATTAATTATTATTTTTTTCAGTCAGTGTTAAGTCACTTCTTATGGCAATAGATAATGATGATAAGTATATCTTTTTTCTATAATTCCTTTCAGTAGTATTTTTCTCCCTAATCCCCTTACCATATCTTTTATCTACAGTTTATTTTAGATCTCAGATTTTCATATTCCTGTACCAAAGTTCTTTGGTCCATGTTTGTGATATATATACACATATATATACTTATAATACACTTATATACTTGGAGATACTTTATATATACAATATACACTTTTATATATAGTTATACATATATTTTTTATTTTAAGTGTCTGTTGCAGACAACACATTGTTGGGCCTTATTTTGTGACCAATTTAAGAGTTTTAATTGGTAAATATAAGCCATTATTGCATTAGGATTTGTTTATGTCATCTTATTTCATATATTTTTAAACTGTACCTAGTTCTCTGTTTTTGTCTTTTCCTGTTTTTATCGTATAAATCCAATTTCCTCTGGTCTAAAAATTATACAAGTTTTTATTATCAAATAATGGATCAATTAAGACAAACTGAGATTTAAATTCTCTTAATGATGTATTAATTTTAATAACATTCATATCTTATCATAGTGAACATATTTTTATAATAAACTCAGTTTCTCCAACCCACACAATCATGTTGATATTACCTACATCTGTACTTTACCTAAATTTTGATAGTTTCCTTTTCTTTTCTATATTTTTCCTGGTCCTTTAGGCAACAGTAAACTTCATGAAGTTATTTGATCTTTATTTCCAAATTCTCTTGGATTTTTTTTTTCTCTTCTTAATAAAGCATTTCCTTCATGAGTTATTTTTAAAGTGAAAGAAGAAAGAAGTCATATTTGACAATAGTGGAGAACTCTGCCGAATTATTGACATTTTGCTAATAAGAAGTCTGGTTTAATATATTTCCCCTTTTATGTGTATTTACTCTTTTTTTATGGAAGTTTAAATTCTATTTTTGTTGTTACTCTCTTTCAATTTTGTGTAAGTCTTTTAAATCTGGGACTGTTTACTTGTGGAAAATTTTTCTTCACTATTTCTTTAACTTGTTCTTACTTCCCATTTTTAAAAGGTTCCTTTTTTATGGGATTCTTATTACAGTTCATGGTACTGCTACTTAGCAACCCCCATATTACCTACCTTCTCTGTTATATGTTCTAACTCTCATCCATTTAAAAAATATTTGTTTCAATTCAAGCTTCTAGTTTGCTCGTCATTCAGGTTCACACCTTCTGCTATTTAACCCATTTCACAAATACTTTATTTCAACTGTTATATTTGCCATGCCTAGCACTTCCACTTAGTTTTCCCTTATGATTTCTTATTTCAGATTGCTAAAATATTTTCTTAAGTATACTCATCCTGCTTTATGTTAAAATAATTGTAGTTCAGATAGTTTATTTTGCTCATTTGTCTTCACTTTCTTTCTATAATCGTTTTTCTCCTCCAATGTCTATTTACTGCAATATCATTTCCAATAGGTAGATCAGTTATGCTCCCGGTTAATCTTGATGAGATAAAGGAGAATATAGGGTTGATTTGGATCCTTAGGAACCAAAGAATTACCTTTGAGTCTCCCACTTACTGCAAAATCTACTAAGAGACTCTCTATTGACAAGTTTGTCCTACAGCTATTTGCAAGAAGCAGCACTGCAAAGATGTCCTTAGGTTATAATCCATAAACACTTGATATGTGGAGATAGAAGACGTGGAGGAATAAATGAGGAAAAGCATGTTACAGGACTGCTCGTCCCAGCCCAGGGTTTGGGATGCACTGAAAGTACCTTAGTGACAGTGGGCTATGGGGTTATTGCTACAGACATATGTGTTACAGTGACAATGGTACAGGACATTAATAAGGTGCTTGTAGATGAGGGGGTGTGAAGGCAAGGGCAGAACACCAAAGCTTTGTATCAATTTGTATCCAACCTACTTCCCATCTGCCACCCACTACAGTACATGACTATCTTTCATCTTCCTAGGAGTTTATCATAGTTTTTATGATAGTTTCTCACTTACATGCTTCCCTCTTGCTTCTGTAGATATTCCAAGGAATCAGCAGGCTAGGCTGCTTTAGCATTTTTTCCCTGCTCACTTTAAGGGCTTCAGCATTGTGCCATGCTTCCGTTTCATCATTTCGCTTTGCATGTTTTCAAGACCTTTTGTCTGCTCCCCACATAGGCTTTACTGCGTGGGACAAATGTTCACAGTTTCAGCATCAGTTAACAACTTTAATTAGAAGCTACCTCTTTTGGTTTTGGACCCCATGACACTGAGAGGGTGGATTTTCAGAATTTCCAGTTTACAATATTACCATAAATTAATGGATCCAACATTTTTGAAATATTCTTTATTACTATTTTCCTATTTACGTTTTTTAGTTCATTTACTTGCTGACTTTAAACTACTACTTGAAACCCATGAAAGCTGTGGAAAGAATGATGTGCTTACAATTTCAATAAAGTTTAATTCCCAGGTATAAAAAAGTATATTTCAATTAAAAATACAATATTACATATACTTGTGAAGTGTGTGCATTTTTTAAAGGGAAAGACGGTAATAGTACCAATAGTGGTTAACTCAGATGAATTATTAACCACTTAAATTGTGTCTTTGTCTATAGCATGCTACTGAATGTCATCCTTGTAAACCATTCTGTGATTTTCTTTTTTTGTACAACTTGAGTAAGTTTTATTCCCCAACCTAGATTGTTAGTTTCTTGAAATCAAAATAATGCCCTAGACCTTACTCACCTTTTGGTAACAATTAAGCTAAAATTATGATGGCTTTCACTACATACCTGCTTAAGTAGGAATGAAGACCCATTCAAAATTACTTCTACTTATTTTAAGATTCCAAATAGGGAATGCATTTTTTTCAAAGACTATTAAATTCGTTTTTTTCACTTTCATCTCATCTAATCACATTTTTCTCCCTTAAAACAACAGGAATTTATTCCCTCACAATTCTGGAGACTAGAAGTCCAAAATCAAGCTATAGGCAGGAACTTGTTCCTTCTGAAGTTCTAAAGAGGACTTCCTTGCCTCTTCCTAACTTCTGGCAGCTCCCAATGAAGAAAACCCCTCAGGGGTCTCTCTGGGTTCCTGCCCAGAGCAGATGAATTGGAGTCCACACAGGGATGGTCATGAGAGAAGGCAGTTTTATTAACACCTGTGGAAGGACAGGATTTGGGGGTGTCTCAAATTTGCCTCCCCCAAACTAGGGGAGCAGGAGTTTTTTAATGGATTCAAATAAGGGAAGGTATCACAATGGTGAGTATACACAAGGGTGAGCTTAGTTGTGAAGTAACCATAAACAAAGGTAAGTTCAATTTAGAATAACCATCAGAATAGTAAGTATACTCAAGGGTGAGGCTAAGTCTAGAGTAACCACAAACAATCATCTAATCACATTTGGGTGAAATGTTACTGCACCTGCTGTGGTCATCATCCCCTCTAAGTCTCCATGAATCCTCAGGTTGTGAGGATGTAACAAAGAGAAGGGAAACTGTCTTTTTGTCACCTAAATTGAGTTAATATATGTGAATACCTCGGAAGACTTCCTGCCACATAGTAATTATGATATGTACTGTTTATCTTCTCTCTCTCCTTCTTTCTCCCTGTTCTTCCTTTTCCTCTTCTTCTCCCTCGAATCTCAGCTTTCAAAATCAGACCCACTTTCTACTAGTATGGGCATGGTCTGCTTTTGTGCTTTAACTCTCTGGTATTAACTTCCTTATGGTTACCATCCCCATTGAACCCCTTTGTTGCTGTGTCCATTGTACCTTGCATTAATATAGGGTTACCTGGGATACCTGTCTGTACCTGACAATATACTTTCTACATGCAGAGGGGAGTGTTTTGCCAATAATATATTCTCAATAATGAATGTTATTTATTGGTAGTCTCTGTAAATTTTTATTAATATGAGAGGCAAACTATATTCCAGATCACTGGAAATTAAAAAAAAAA
>PVKH010009097.1:0-19042 GCA_004027955.1 Chaetophractus vellerosus
TTTTTTTTATCAATGTTACAAGTTCTTCCATTACTAGGATAATAATGTCTACTTTAGTCCATAGTTGCATTCTCCCCTTATGTGTGTTAATTCCTCAATCTTTTCTTTTTTTTAAAGATTTATTTATTTTATTACATATCTCCCCTTCCCCCCGCTGCGGCAACGCACCGAGAGTGGTCACTGCGCAGGCGCGGCTTTCCCCGCTTGTGGGCGGTCTCTGCGTCCATTCACGGTTGGCTTTCAGTTCGCGGGTGGCTGGCTGCGCTCCATCCGCTGGCGACCTGCCCTACCCGTGGCGGCTCTTGCCATGTCCGTGGCAGCTTCTTGCCCTGCCCATGGCGGCTCCAGCCCACCCATGGCAGCTTGCCATTCTCAAGGCGGTCTGCCCACTAGGAGAGGTCCCCGGGAATCAAACCCGGGGCCTCCCATGTGGTATGCCGGCGCCCTATCCACTGGGCTATCGAGCCGGCCCCAATTCCTCAATCTTGAGGATGGTGATGCCCACACTGCTTCTGATTGAGAAGGGGCTTACACCCCATGGGGCAGATGGATGGAACTGTCTTGCTGTCAGTTGTAGATACTCTCTGCTTTTTGGATGGGTGTTGTCCATCATTATCCTTTTGTTAGTTTTCCTGGGTGAGTCTGATGAACTGGAAAATAGGTGTTGGCTGCAACTCAGCTGAGATTCAGGGCTCAACCAACATATGAACAGACTGAAGATTTAAGTCTCTGGGACATATATTTAACAGGTATAGTGCTAATTATAGGTTCAAATAAAAAGGGCGGAAGAACCATGTGTAGGGAAAATATAAATGAGTCTAACTCTGTTACACTGAGGAAATAAGTTAATGTATATTCCAAGGTAAAGCACACTGATGGGGTTCTGATTTTCTGGGGCTTTGTGCCCTCCCTATAGTGTTCAGATGTCTCTAGAGCCCTTAGGAGCACCCCTGCCTGAGGCACTGTTTACTGTGGCAGTCAGTGAGATCCTCCTGAGACTTGCATAAGCTTAACCTCTGGAATGACCTCCCAACTCACTTCGAAATCTCTTAGCTGTAAAAATTCTTTTGTATTTAATATTTGCCCCTTTTGGTTAAAGTCTTTTTCCAAATGCATTGCTAGTAGGCACTTGGTAAAATAATCCCTCAGTGCCAGGGAGGCCCATCCCTGGGAGTCATGTTCCACATCTGGGGAAAGCAGTGAGCTTATATGCTGAGTTTGGTTTGGAGAGAGGCCACATTTGAGTAACAAGGTTTTCAGGAGGTAACTCTTAGGCAATATATATCACTAGGCTAAGTTTCAATTTTACAAGAATAAGTTTCATAAGTACAAGCATTAATATTAAGGGCCTGGCATATTGGTCTCTCCTCTTTCACTAGGCTCTGCCTATGTACTCTAGAGATCCTTGCCACTCTCTTAGAGAGTGTAGCAGGACTCCCCAGGATGGGAATTTAATATTTTGTTGGTTATTGTGTGGGTCTCCACCTGCTGATATAACATTCCATGATGACATGAACACATTCATATTCCATAGAGGCATGCCCTGGATATATCCCTACCCACATATTCCCCCACCACCAACACCCTGCACCAGTGATCCTCCCCTGGCATAGCTGTAACTTTTCTGTAATCCAAAACTGCCCCAAAAACAAAGCCAAAAAAATTTCTTGCATTGTGACTTTCATCACCATAAGATTGGTTATCTTTTATGTATGTTTACAATTTCTTCTGTATATTCCTCCAGTGTCTTATTTTTTTCCCACATTATTTCCAAAGAAGCTTTAGGTTACAGAAAAGTCACATGGAAAATATAGAGAATTCCCATATACTCCATCTCCTCTCCCTCTCACATTTTCTCCTATTAACATATTACATGAGTATGGTACATTTGTTACAGTTGATTAACACATATTGAAGAATTGCTACTAACCATGGCCAATAGTTTACATTATGGTTTACACTTTGCACCATACAATTTTATAGGCTTTGACAAAATGTATAATGGCCTGTATCCATCATTGCAAAATCATGCAGAACAATTCCAGTGCCTTAAAAATGCCCTATATTCCATCTATTCTTCCCTCCCCCTCCCCTCAGAACATATTTTTCAAGAACAAGGTTCATAGTTACATTCATTAATATTGATGGCTTGACATATTGGTCTCTTTCCTTGAGAGATTCTTGAATCTCTATTTGAGAACATAGCAGGACTTCCCAGGATATGAGTTTAATATTTTGTAGGTTATTGTGTGGCTTTCCACCCACTAAGATAACAATCTATGCCAAGATGAACATATTCATATTCTGTAGAAGCATGCCCCAGGTGTACCCTTTCCCACACATCCCCCCACCATTGACACCCTGCACCAGTTACCCTCCCTGCCACAATTGCCAAAAGAACATTTGCACAATTATATTTTCAACCAGAGACCTACACCTCCCCAGAGTTCACCTGTTCCTTCCTCCAGCCCTCTTCCCATTTCCTGCTCACTCTCACATTCCAGCACCATCGACCCCACTCACACCACCATCATCCCCATCCACTGCCACACCACCCCCTTCCACCTTATCATAGGTTCTGCTCAGATTGAGCATTAGCTCAATACTCTCTACTCCCTTTCTGACTCCTGGTAGCCTATCTTCCAGACTCTAGCTCTGTGAGTCTGATCAATATGCTTAAGTCATATCATTGAAGTCATGAAGTATTTGTCCTTTAGTGACTGGCTCACTTCACTCAACAAAAGGTCTTCAAGATTCATCCATGTTGTCACATGTGTCAATACTTCATTCCTTCTTATAGCTGTGTATATATATACACAGTGGAATATTAGGCAATATATATACTAGGCATATATATATACACACACCACATTTTGCTTTTCCATTCATCTGTTGATGGATACTTGGGTTCCTTCCAACTTTTGGCAATAGTGAATAATGTCACTATGAACATTGATGTGCATATATCTGTATGTGTCCTTGCTTTCAATTCTTCTGGTATATACCTAATAGTGGGATTGCTGGATCACATGGCAATTCTATAGTTAGCTTCCTGTTGAACTGCCAAACCATTTTCCACAATGGCCACATCATTCTACATTCCCACCAGCAGTGGATGAGGGTTCCCTTTCCTCTACATCTTCTCCAATACTTGTAGTTTTCTGTTTTTTTAAAAATAGCCTCCAGTCTAATAGGTATAAGATGATATCTCATTGCAGTTTTGATTTTCATTTGCCTAATACACTTGATCTTAGCCAAAAGGCCGAGAAGCGATTCATTTGCCTAATAACTAGTGATGTTGAGCATCTTTTCATGTGCTTTTTAGCCATTTGTATTTCTGCTTTGAAAAGTGTCTGTTCAAATCTCTTGCTCATTTTTTTAAATGGGGTGTATTTTTATTTTTGAGATGTAGGAATTCTTTATATATGCTAGATATTACACTCTTATTGGATAAGTAGTTCCCAAATATTTTCACTTTCTTGGCAAACTCCTTTTTTTTTCCTTCAAAGAGTGAAAGTGTTTTGTTTGTTGAGCAAGCAATGGAGCACAGTGGTCTCCTGGCCCAAAACTGCCTTCTTGATCTGCAGAAATTCTAATATTTTATAATATCAGGGTGCTAATGAACAATTGGGGTGGAGCTGGACACAAGTTCCTTCATTAATAAACATTAAGGGGTCAAACAAATTGGGGGTGGACTCCAAATCAGGGAGCGTTACAAAGTTACAATCATTTTCAGAGCTCAAGTTTCTGAGATAAGAAAGTGCAGAGTAGAGGTCAATCACAAGGTTTTCCATATGGATATTAAACAGAGGAGGGTGGAGTGGTTACCATGCCAACAATAAGCATGCACAAGGGTAAGATTAAATCTAGAGTGAGCTGGCTGGGGGTGTGTGGGGGAGACTCTCTAGCCCGCTTTGGTAATTTCAGGTATTAACCTTTTGCTGTTTTATAATATAAAAGCATCTATATAATGATTTAACAATCATAATTATTTGTTAATTCTTAACCTTCATTTACCCTATCTGGGAAAGATCATATGCTTACTTGGGGTGGTTTGGGGGATCTAATGGAGATTACGGGGGGATCCAACTGCCCTCCTTAAACGATCCCCTTTGGTGCTGTGAACAGCACAGCCAAGGCTTGTCTTGTCTGCCAGGCATGACCCATCTCAATCCTGACTTGCCTTGTCCTCTTGTGAAACCTGCACTGCCCTGCTCGACCCCCTCAAGTGAGAGCAGCTTGTCTGACACCATCATGTGCCTCAGCTTTCCTGGAACCAGGTCTCAGATCCCTCTCATGCCTCTGAAGTGCTGAGGGTCTGTGCGGACTCCATGCTCCAGCAGCCCACCAGCCCAGCCACTGCCTCTTCTCTGCCAGGGCCACTCAGACATTCCTGCTGCCCCATCTTTGTCTCTTCTACAACAGAATCTAAAGCATCTAAGCTGATGAGGTCAGGCCCCTTTAGCTCGGTTCAATAGAAATGCTGCTAGCTTCAGTCTCTTGTTCTAGCCTCTCGTGTTGCAGAAACTTTGGCTTGGAGATAGGGAAATCTGGGAGAAAATGGAGGCCCAGTCAGGCCTCACCACATGGCTGCTTATATGTCTTAAAGGTGAGCTGGAGTACCATCTCAGGATACAGGCTACAGTGGCTTATTTTCTGCCACGAATTTTCAGAGTCTCCTGTGTAAAGAATCCTCACAAACTGGCTTTTAGTAAGGGCTTGTGGTTTCTTTATGGTTTTGAAAGCCAACATAACATTAAAGGAAATTCAAATAAAGAAAACCCTTCATCCCTAACCCTACCACCTTAGCTATTTCACAGACACACAGTCACTCCTGTTATAATCTATTTATTGAGGCATTCACTGAGCATCTACTTTGTGCCAGCACTGTACATGGAAAAACACCCCTATCCTAGCCCCTAACAACCCCAGTTATCTTTCCAATATATTTCTCTATGCATTTTCTACAGAAGAATAATCATATATCCTGCTTTTTCTCTTTTAATATTATGTCATTATCCAGTTCTCCCAGCAGCATTTGTTGAAGAGACTCTTTTGTCCTGTTAACATGGCTTTGGCAGGTTTGTTGAATACCACTTGGCCATAGAGGTGAGGGTTTATTTCCAGACTCTCAATTCTGTTCTTAAAGATCTTGTGGTAGGTGGTGGTTTCTTGTACCTTGTACCCAAAGCATGAGCAACAAAAGAAAAAATGGATAAATGGGACCTCCTCAAAATTAAACACTTTTGCACCTCACAGGACTTTGTCAAAAGGGTGAAAAGGCAGACGACTCAATGGGAGAAAATATTTGGAAATTATGTATCTGACAATGGTTTAATTTCCATGATATATAAAGAGATGCTACTACTAAACAATTAAAAAGACAAATGACCTGATTAAAAGACTTGAATAGACATTTGTCCAAAGACGAAATACAAATGGCAAAAAAGCACATGAAAAAATGTTCAACATCACTAGCGATTAGGGAAATGAAAATCAAAGCTACAATGAGATATCATTTCATACCTATCAGAATGGCCACTATTAAAAAGACAGAGAACTACAAGTGTTGGAGAGGATGTGGAGAGACAGGAACACTTATTCACTGCTGGTAGGAATGCAGAATGGCACAGCCACTGTGGAGGACTGTTTGGCAGGTCCTAAAGAAGTTGAATATAGATTTGCCATGTGACTTGGCAATACCACTACTGGGTATATACCCAGAAGAACTGAGCAGTGGCACGAACAGACACCTGCACACAGCAATATTATACATGATTGCCAAAAGTTGTAAACAACCCACGTGTCCATCATCTGAAGAATGGATAAACAAACTGGTGCATCCACATGATGGAATTTTATGCAGTTTCTCAGTCTCTTCCTCTGGCAGATTCACATCTATAGCCTTTCTCTGTAGTAAACCATAGTTCCCCTCACTTCTTTGTAAAGTTTTCAGAGTCCACATTTCTCAAGGGTTGTTCTAGTTTGTGCACAAGGGTTAATCTGCTCTCTCTGGAATGGGGATCAGGGATCCACAAAGAGAGCCTCGATAGGCTCCATGCTGAGCCAGTAAAGGGATGGGGGAGGGGCCAGCCAGGGAGTCAGGAGATCGTACTGCATTTTTTTAAATCTTCAAAACTATCTAAATTCTTTTCTTTTCTTTTTTAAAATATATTTTTATTTTTTTAGAAAAGGTATTTAGATTATAGAAATGTTACATAAAGGGAACCGGCTGTAGCTCAATTGGTAGGGCTCCGGTTTACCACATGGGAGGCCCTGGGTTCAGTTCCCAGGGCCTCCTCGAGCGGGCAGACCACCTCGAGATGGCAAGCTGCCGCGGGCAGGGCAAGCCGCCACACGGTGAGCTGACTCAGCATGTCGCCACAGCGGGGGGAGACAAGCAGACACAGAAGAATGCAAAAATGAACACAGCAAGAACAAGCAGAAAGGGGGGGATATATAATAAATAAAAAATTAATCTAAAAAAAAAAAGAAATGTTACATAAAAACATAGGGTATTACCATATGTCCTGCTTCCTATACCTCCCACTTTTTCCCACATTAACATCTTTCATTAGTGTGGTACATTCATTACAATTGATGAAAACATTTTAGAGCATTGCCACTAAGCATGGATTGTAGTTTACATTGTAGTTTACACTCTGTCCCACACAATTTTGTAAGTTATGGCAAGATATGTAATGGCCCATACTTGTCATTGTAATGTCATTCAGGAAAATTCCCAGTTTCCCAAAATGCCCCTATATTTCACCTGTATTTCCCTCTCCCTGCTCACAGAACCTTTAGTGGCCACTGCCTCCACATGAATGATATAGTTTCTTCCATTGCTAGAATCACAGTAAGTCTATAGTGGAACACCAGTAAGTCTACTTTAGTCCATAGGTCATTTCCCAATCCTGAGGATTCTGGGATGGTGCTGCCCACTCCACCTCTAATTGAGAGGAGGCTTTGATCCCATGGGGCAGATGGATAGGTCTCTCTTGCTTGCAGTTGTAGACTCTCTTGTTTCATTGGGATGGTCGTTGTCTAATATCATCTCCTTGTTAGTTATCCTGGGTGAGTCCAATGAACTGGAGAGTAGGTATTGCAACTCCATTGAATTTCAGGGCCCAGCTGGCACATGGACAGCCCAGAGATTAAAGTCTCTTAGATGTACACCTACCAACTCTAGCACCAACTATAGGTTCAAATAAAAGGAACAGGAGAGGCATGTGTAAAGAAGTCACATCTGAATCCAACTCTGTCACACTCAGGAGCACAAACTCCAAAGTAAGGCCCACTGGCCCTACTTTTTTAAAATTCCCTCCCCCTCCACTAGATGGTTCTCTCTCATCTATCTGCTCATTGTTTGCTCACCTTCTCTAAGGAAGCACTGGGACCCGAACCTGGGACCTGCCATGTAGTAGGCAGGTGCCCAACTGGTTGAGCCACATCTGCTTCCCCATACCACTTTTAAGTGGCCTGTTTCTGGATCTGACACTCTCCCTGTTACTGCAATCCTTTAACTGTTTTCTGATCTTTTAGAAAAATGTTCTTGCCAGTTGTGGGTTGTTCAAATCTTCTGTAGGGGGATGGAGCCCAGAAGCTTCTCACTCTGCCTTCTTGACTGACCCTGTTCCCATTGAAGCTTTTAAAAGTGTTTCAACAAACTCTTTTGAAGCACAAAATTTTTTTATTTTGAGGAGGTCCCATTTATCTATTTATTCTTTCTTTGTTTGCACTTTGGGTATAAAGTTTATGAAACCATTTCCTACTCTAAGATCTTGTAGATGCTTCCCTACATAATCTTCAAGGAGCTTCATAGTCTTGGCTCTTATATTTAGGTTTTTGAGCCATATTGAGTTAATTTTTGTATAGGGCATGCGATGGTGATCCTCTGTCATTCTTTGGATATAGATATCCAGTTCTCCCAGCACCATTTGTTGAAGAGGCTAGTCTGTCCCACTTGAGTGGGCTTGGTGGACTTTGACTATCAGTTGGCTGTATATGCATGGATCTACATTAAAACTCTCAATTCGGTTCCATTGAATCAGTATGTCTATCCTTGTGCCAACAGCATGCAGTTTTGACCACTCTAGCTTTTGGCTACTTGAGCCCCTTGCCCTTCCAAATAAATTTCATAATTGGCTTTTCCAGTTGAGTAAAAAGTGTTGCTGTAATTTTTATTGGGATTGCATTAGATCT
Source organism: Chaetophractus vellerosus (assembly GCA_004027955.1). Taxonomy (NCBI): domain Eukaryota; kingdom Metazoa; phylum Chordata; class Mammalia; order Cingulata; family Chlamyphoridae; genus Chaetophractus; species Chaetophractus vellerosus. The sequence continues at coordinate 8,206 of PVKH010009097.1, forward strand.
GTAAATCAATTTGGGTAAAACAGACATCTTAATGATATTTAATCTTCCAATTCATGAACATGGAATATTCTTCCATTTATCTAGACCTTTGTTGATTTCCTTTAACAATGTTATATAGTTTTCTGCATACAAGTCCTTTACATCTTTAGTTAAGTTTATTCTTAGATATTTGATTCTTTTAGTTGCTGTTGTAAATGGGATTTCTTTCTTGATTTCCTCCTCAGATTGCTCACTATTAGTGTACAGAAATGCTACTGATTTTTACATGTTGATCTTATATCCTGCCACTTTACTGAACTCGTTTATCAGCTCTAGAAGCTTTATTGTAGATTTTTCAGGGCTCTCTATGTATAGGATCATCATCTACAAATAATGAAATTTTTATTTCTTCCTTTCCAATTTGAATTCCTTTTCTTTCTTTTTGTTGCCTAAGTGCTCGAGCAAGTACTTCTAATACAATGCTAAATAAGAGTGGTGACAGTGGCCATCCTTGTCTTGTTTCAGCTCTTAGAGGGAAAGCCTTTGGCATTTCACCATTGAGTATGATGTTAGTTGTGGGTTTTTCATATACACCCTTTATTATGTTGAGGAAGTTTGCTTCTATTCATATTTTTTGAATTGTTTTTACCAAGAAAGGATGCTGTATCTTGTCAAAGGCTTTTTCTGCATCAATAGGGATGATCATGTGATTTTTTTCTTTTGATCTGTTAATGTGGTGTATTACACTGATTGATTTTCTTATGTTGAACCATCATTACATACCTGAGATAAAACCCACTTGATCATGGTGCATAATTTGTTTGATATGTTGTCAAATATGATTAGCAAGTATTTTGTTGAGGATTTTAGTAATTAAGTTAATTAGAAAGATTGGTCTGTAGTTTTCTTTTCTTGTGGCATCTTACATGGCTTTGGTATTAGGGTGATGTTGGCTGTAGCAATTTGATATTGTTTATGAATTCCAAAACTAGATATTAGATTATGTTTGTAAACTGGTTTGTCCCTCAGGGCATATTAGATTATATTGGGTTCAGAGCTTTCACTTTTACTTGATTAAATAATGATTGAGGCTTTGATTGGGCCACATCAGTAGGATGTTGAGTCCCTGCCCTCTTGGTGGGCAGGGAATCACAGAGAAACCACACCACAGAGAAGGAAGTTTAGAGTTTTGAGCTGGAGCCAGGGAAATGAACACACAGGAGAAGAACACAGAGGAATAGAGATGAATCCTTAGACACGGCAGAAGCCCTGGGGAGAGAGAGCCATTCACCTGATAGCCTACAGATGGTCTTGTGGAGTGAGCACAGCAGCTGAGCCCAGAAAGAAATGGAGTCCCATGAAGAGAGGAACCCAAGAAAAGCCTTGGCAGACGTTGGCAGCCATCTTGCCCCAACACATGGCAATAGACTTTGGTGAGGGAAGTAACTTATGCTTTATGGCCTGGTAACTGTAAACTTCTACCCCAAATAAATACTCTTTATAAAAGGCAACAGATTTCTTGTATTTTGCATCAGCACCCCTTTGGCTGACAAATACATTTGCATTATAGACTGAGTTAGGTAATGTTCCCTCTACTTCTATTTTTTGAAAGAGTTTAAGCAGGATTGGTGTTAGTTCTTTCTTACTGATTGGTAGAAATCACCTGTGAAGCCATCTGGTCCTGGATTTTCTTGGTTGGAAGGCTTTTTATGAATAATTCAATCTTGCAACTTGTGTTTGGTCTGTTGAGTTCCTCTATTTCTTCTTTCATCAGTGTAGGTTTCTTGTGTATTCCTAGAAATTTGTTCATTTCATCTAAGTTATCCATCTTATTGGCATACAATTTTTTGAAGTATCCTCTTAGGATACTCTTTATTTTGTGGGATCAGTGGTGATATCCTCTCTCTCATTTTTAATTTTATTTATTTGCATGTTCTCTCTTTTTTTCTTTGTTAGTCTAGCTAAGGGTTTGTCAATTTTATTAATCTTCTCAAAGAAGCAGCTTTTGGCTTTGTTAATTTTTTCTAGTGCTTTCTTATTTTCTATTTCATTTAGCTCTGCTTTAATCTTTGTTATTTCCTTCTTTCAGCTTGCTTTGGAATTAATTTGTTGTTTTTTCTGGTTCCTCCAGGTGTGCAGTTAGGTCTTCGGTTTTAGCTCTTTCTCTTCTTTAATATAAGCATTTATGGCTATAAATTTCCCTCTGTGCACTGCTTTAACTCTACCCATAGGATTTTAAAAAAAGATTTATTTTATTTATTTATTTGCCCCTCCCCACTCATTGTTTGTGCTCACTCTCTGCTCTCCATGTCCATTCATTGTGAGCTTTCTGTGTCTGCTCGTCTTTTCTTTAGGAGGTACTGGGAACCAAACCTGGGACCTCCCAAGTGGGAGAGAGGCACTCAATCACTGGAGCCACTTTAGCTACTTGCTTTGTTTTTCCTCTTTTCTGTCTCCTTGTTGTGTCATCTTGTTGCATCAGCTCACCACACCTGCCCATCATGCCAGCTTGCTGTCTTGTTCCTCTTCTCCAGAGAAACTTGGAACTGAATCCAGGACCTCCCATATGGTAGGTGGGAGCTCAATCACTTCAGCCAATTTTGCTTCCTACCCATAGGTTTTTGTTTGTTTGTTTTTATTTTTGTATTTTTTCCACCCATAGGTTTTAATATGCTGTGTTCTCATTTTCATTCATATTGAGGTAGTCACTGATTTCTTTTGCAATTTCCTCCTTGACCCACTGGTTGTTTAAGAGTGTGTTGTTTAACTTCCATTACCTTTGTGTCTATTCTGGTTCTCTGCCCCTTATTAATTTCCAGCTTCTTTCTCTTGTATTATTACTTTGTATAATTTCAATATTTCTAAATTTGTTGAGATTTGTTATGTGACCTATCAAGTGGTCAGTCCTGGAGAATGATCCTTGTGTAATTAAGAAGAATGTATATTGTGCTGTATTTGGGTGTAAAGTTCTGTATATGTCTATTAAGTCTAGATCCTCTGAAGTATTATTCAAGGTCTCTGCTGGGATTTTAATAGGAATGACACTGAATCTGTAGCTCAATTTGGGGAGTGTTGCCATGTAAAAAATATTATATCTTCTGATGAACATGGGATGTCTTTTCATTTATTAAGATATTCTTTAATAATGTTTGGTAGAAAATTCTTTTAAAACACATAACAAAACTCAAACAAACTGGGCTGGTTAGCTACATAAACCTCTTAGGCATGACAGCTGATTTTCACATCTACTAGATAGTCAAAATTTATACTCTTGAGTAAAATCTGATTATCTGAGAGCTTTTTACATGGAATAATATTGTTTTGGCCCTTCACAGAACACCTTTTATAGAACGTCGCTTTGGAATTACCTTTAGTAATAGCTAACACTTAATGATGTTAAGTTTCTTATACATATTAACTTATTTAATATTTCCAATAAAATTATGAGGTAGATAGTCACTAATTCCCACTTTGGAGATGAAGCACAGAGATGGCCAGCTGGAAATTTGTAGAGCTGCGATTTGAACCAGACAGTCTGCCTCCCCAGTCTGTGCACTTTATCACTGTTTGGTAATGTGTGTAGGTTGCACACCACTCAAAAGCTGCAAAAGAATATGTGTACAGTGAAAAGTAACTCTCCTTTGCCACCTTTGTTCTCTAGCCACCATGTTTCCATCCTTAGAGTGGTGTTATGTTCTTGGCTTTTTCTGTGCCTTTAAGGATGCCACAGAAAGCTCACTTTTGTGGCATTTCCAATGTGCTTTGAAGACATTCACTATGTCGCACAGTTTCCTCTTTTGGAGGATTCATGGGAGTTTTTTCACATTGGTCTTGGATCAGAAAGAATGATACATCTCCTTAATACTTAAGTTCCTGAGTATTTCATAGACATTTTGAATCTTATAACATGTTTTCTTCTCTCTCTCCTTTTTTTTTTTTTTTTTTTTGCTGTTTAGAAATTTAGAGCAAAATTTGCACATCTAGAAGTTATTCAGCATCTCCATCCCGCATTAATTTGTGCTTTAACATTTCCCCCCTTGTTTGGCTTATTTATGAAGTTGTTTGAGATCCTTTGAAAGTGGGGAAAGAGTGAGGAATTAATTAGTAAATAATCGAAGAAGAGGGTTTTAGTGGGAGTGGAATAATGATAATGAAATTTCAGCTTAATTTGGGTGACTCTGGAGACTTCTGTAGTTATTTGTCAGTGAAATGCTTCTATAAATTAGAGAGGCCGTGCTATTGATCCAGATGTGGGCATAACATTTTCTAATTAGTTAAAATCTTAAAAAGACAAAGTGATTGCTTGAATGTTTGAGCTTTCATTGTCTTTTTAAAAAATATTTTTTAATTGAAGTATATCATTCATACATGTATATATATAAACCATAATGTATAGTGAAGGTTGTGAATTTACAAAATAAACATATATAACATCATACAGGGGTCCCATACATCACCCCTCCACCACCACTTTGCATTGTTGTGAAACAGTTGTTACAAACTATGCAAGAGCATTGTCTAAACATTACTACTAACTGTATTCCCTGTCTTACATTTGGTATGTTTTCCCCCCAACCCACCCTATTTTAAAAAATATATATTTTTATTGCAGACGTTGTGAACTTACAAAACAATCATGCACATGTGTAGAATTCCTGTATAACACACCACACTGTGGTGGAATATTTGTTACAGATTATGAGATAATATCATCAGATTATTACCATCAACTATGGTCCATATCATACATTTTGCACACCTTTTCCATACCGCCCCAATATCGACATAGTACGTCTTTGGCATTGGTGCAAGACCTATGAACTGTCAACCACAGTTCATAGGTCACACCAGTTGTATTTTTCCCATGCTTCTCCATATTCCCACCTCCCTGCAATAATGATGTACATCTGTTCTAGCTCATAAAGGACACTCTTGCATTGGTACTATCAACCACAATTCTCATCCACCTCTGGGTTCACTGTTATTCAGTCCCTAGATTATTCTCTAGCTTTCTTTCAATTGATATTTACTTTCCCAGACTACGCTTTTCAGCCACAATCCCATTTATAAGCCAGCTGCTACTGACTAAAGTTTTACCATCAACTCTATCCATTTCCACACTTTTACAGTCAAGTTAATTAAAACTTCTATATACATTAAGCATCAATAGTTCTTCTCAAGCCTCCTTTTATCTCCTAATAACCTATACTCTAGGTTTTAAATCCATATGTTTATTCTTTGTATTTAGTTCATATTAATGAGAGTATGCAACATTTGTCCTTTTGTGTCTGGCTTACTTCGTTTAGCATAATGTCTTCAAGGTTCAACCATGTTATCATATGTGTCCCAATTTCATTTCTTCTTACTGCAGCATAGTATTCTATCATATGTATATACCACATTTTGCTTATCCTTTCATTGATTGATGAACACTTGGGTTGTTTACATCTTTTGGCAATTGTGAATTACGCCACTATGAACATGGGTGTGCAAATGTCTGTTCATGTCACAGTTTTCAGTTCTTCTGGATATATTCCTAGTAGAGGAATTGCTGGATCATATGGCAATTCTATATTTAGCTTCCTGAGGAACCGCCAAACTGTCTTCCACAGAGGCTGCGCCATTTTACATTCCCACCAACAGTGAAGGAGTGTTCCTATTTCTCCACATCCTCTCCAGCACTTATTGGTGTCTGTTTTTCAAATAATGGCCATTCTATGCTGTGTTAGATGATTTCTCATTGTTGTTTTGATTTGCATTTCCCTAATAGCTAGTGATATGGAACATTTTTTCCATGTACTTTTTAGCTATTTGTATTTTTTCTTTGGAGAAGTGTCTTTTTAAATCTTTTGCCCATTTTTAAATTGAATTGCTTGCTCTTTTTGTTGAGTTGTATGATCTCTTTATATAGAATGGAAATCAAACCCTTATCGGATATGTGGTTTCCAAATATTTTCTCCCACTGAGTGGGCTGCCTTTTCACCTTCTTGATGAAGTCCTTTGAATCATAGAAGTGTTTAAGTTTGAGGAGGTCCCATTTATTCATGCTTTCTTTCATTGCTTGTGCTTTCGGTGAAAGGTTTAAGAATCCACCACCTACCACCAGGTCTTGAAGATGTTTCCCTACATTTTCTTCTAGGAGCTTATGGTTCTTGCTTTCATATTTACGTCTTTGATCCATTTTGAGGTAATTTTTGTATAAGGTGTGAGATAGGGGTCTTCTTTCTTTCTTTTGGCTATGGATATCCAGTTCTCCCAGCACCATTTGTTGCATAGATTGTTCTTTCCCAGATGGGTGAGTTTGACAGGCTTGTCAAAAATCACTTGGCCATAGATGTGAGGGTCTGTTTCTGAACCATCAATTTGGTTCCATTGGTCTATGTGCCTATCTTTATGCCAATACCATACTGTTTTTACCACAGTAGCTAGGTAATATGATTTTAAAGTCTGTAACTGAGAGTCCTCCAACTTCACTTTTCCTTTTTAAGATGTTTCTGGCTATTTGGGGCCTACTACCCTTCCAGATAAATTTGGTAATTGTGTTTTCCATTTGTTTAAAAATTCTGGTGGAATTTTTAGTGGGATTGCATTGAATCTGAATATCAGTTTTGGTAGAATTGACATCTTAATGATATTTAGTCTTCCAACCTATGAGCATGGAATGTTCTTCCAACTATTTAGGTCTTTTAAAATTTCTTTTAGCAATGCATTGTAGTTTTCTGAATACAAGTGTTTTACATCCTTGCTTAAGTGTATTCCTAAATGCTTGATTCTTTTAATTGCTATTGTAAATGGAATTTTTTCTTGACTTCCTCCTCAGATTGCGCATTACAATCGTATAGAGACACCATTGATTTTTGCATATTGATCTTGTTTTTTTTTTAAAGATTTTATTTATCTATCTTTCCCCACCCCCTTGTTGTTTGCACTTGCTGTGTCTGTCTTCTTTCTTTAAAAAAAAAAATTATTCCCCACCCCCCTTGCTGCTTGTGCTGTCTGCTTTCTGTGTCCACTCACTGTACGTTCTTCTGTGTCTTCTCATCTTCTCTTTAGGAGGCACTGGAAACTGATCCTGGGACCTTCCGCTGTGGGAGAGAGGCACTTAATCTCTTGAGCCACCTCAGCTCCCTGGTTTGTTTTGTCTCCCATTGTCTCTTTCCTTTGTGTCACTTTTTTGTTGTGTCATCTTGTTGCTTCAGCTCTCTGCACAGGCCAGCTCTCTGTGCAGGCCACCTGCTTTTGCCTTCACCAGGAGGCCCTGGGAATTGAACCTGGGACCTCTCATATGGTAGATGGGAGCCAAATCGCTTGAGACACATCTACTTCCCCTTTGTTTCTTTCAGAGTCACTGGGAACTGAACCTGGGACCTCTAATGTCAGAGGTAGGTGCCCAATCATTTAAGCCACCGCCATTCCTTGCTTTGTTGTGTCTCTCATTATGTTTATCTTCTTGTGTCTCTTGTTGTGTTATCTTGTCACGTCAACTTGCTGTGCCTGCCCATCATACCAGCTCGTCATCCTCCTTGTCCTTCTTTAGGATGCATCGGGAGCCTCTGCTCCCTGCTTTGCTGTGTCTCTCATTATGTTTTTCTTCTTGTGTCTCTTGTTGCATCATCTTGTTGTGTCAGCTTGCTGTGTCTGCCCATCGTGCTAGCTCGCTGTCTTTTTTAGGAGGCATTGGAAACTGAAGCACAGACTTCCCATGTGGCAGGTAGGAGCCCAATCATTTGGGCCGCATCTACTTCCACATATTGATCTTGTATCCTGACACTCTATTGAAATCATTTATTAGCTGTAGCAGCTTTGTTGTAGATTTTTTGGGACTTTCTAGATATAGGATCATATCATCTGCAAATAGTGAAAGTTTTCACTTCTTCCATTCCAATTTAGATGCCTTTTATTTCTTTTTCTTGCCTGATTGCTCTAGCTAGAACCTCTAGCACTATATTGAACAACAGTGGTGGTGGTGGGCATCCTTGTCTTGTCCCTGAGCTTAATGGGAAAGCTTTCAGTCTTTCACCATTGAGTACAATGTTAGCTGTGGGTTTTTCATATATGGCCTTTATCATGTTGAGAATGTTTCCTTGAATTTCTATCTTTTGTATTATTTTTATCAAGAAAGGATGCTGTACTTTGTCAAATGCATTTTGTGCATCAACTGATAAGATCAAGTGATTTTTCTTCTTTTATTTATTAATGTGGTGTATTATGCTGATTGATTTTCTTGTGTTGAACCACCATTGCATGCCTGGTATAAAACCCACGTGATCATGGTGAATAATTCTTTTAATGTGTTGTTGGATTTGATTAGCAAGTATTTTATTGAGGATTTTTGTATCTGTATTCATAGAGAAATGGGTCTGTAATTTTCTTTTTTTGTAATATCTTTATCTGGCTTTGATATTGAGGTGATATTGGCTTCATAGAATGAGCTTGGTAGCATTCCTTCTTGTTCAATTTTTTGGAAGAGCTTCAGAAAGATAGGTATTAAATCTTTGAATGCTCAGTAGAACTACCTGTGAAACCGTCTGGTCCTGGACTTTTCATTTTGGGGAAACTGTTTGATAACTATTTCAATCTCTTTACTTGTGATTGGTTTGTTGAGGTCTTCTGTTTCTTCTAGAGTCAGTGTAGGTTGTTTGTACATTCCTAGGAATTTTTCCATTTCATCCACATTGTCTAGTTTTTTGGTATGAAGTTGTTCATAGTATCCTCTTATGATCTCTCTTATTTCTGTGGGATCAGTAGTAATGTCTCCATTTTCATTTTTTTATTTCATTTATTTGCATCTTCTCTCTTTTTTCTTAGTCAGTCTAGCTAAGGGTTTGTTGATTTTGTTAATCTTCTTGAAGAACCAACTTTTGGTTTTGTTAATTCTATTTTTTTTGTTCTCAATTTCATTTATTTCTGCTCTGATTTTTGTTATTTCATTCCTTCTACTTGCTTTGGGATTAGTTTGCTGTTCTTTTTCTAGTTCTTCCAACTGTGTAGTTAGGTCATTTATTTTAGCTCTTTTTTCTTTTTTAATGTAAGCATTGAGGGCTATAAATTTCCCTCTGAGCACTGCCTTCACTGCATCCCATAGGTTCTGATATGTTGTGTTCTCACTGTCATTTGTCTTGAGATATTTATTGATTTCTCTTGAAATTTCCCCTTTGACCCACTGATTATTTAAGAGTGTGTTGTTTAATCTCCACATATGTGTGAATTTCCCCTTTTCCTGCCATTGATTTCCAACTTTTTTCCATTATGGTCAGAGAAAGTGCTTTGTATAATTTAAATATTGTTGAATTTATTGAGATCAGCTTTGCGACCCAACATATGGTCTATCCTGGAGAAAGATCCATGAACCCTTGAAAATAATGTATATCCTGCTGTTTTGGGGTGCAATGTTCTGTATATGTCTATTAGGTTTAATCCATTTATCATATTGTTCAAGCTCTCTGTTTCTTTATCAAACTTCTGCCCAGATGTTCTATCCAATGATGAGAGTGTTGTATTGAAGTCTCCAACTATTATTGTAGAGTTGTCTATTTCTCCTTTCAATTTTGCCAGTGTTTGCCTCATGTATCTTTGGACATCCTGGTTAGGTGCATTTACATTTATGATTGTTATTTCTTCCTGGTGAATCATACTTTCTATTAATATGTAATGTCCTTCCTTGTCTCTAATAACAGTTTTCCTTTTTAAGTCTATTTCAAGTGATATAAGTATAACTACCACAGCTTTTATTTATTTATTTATTTATTTATTTATTTATTTATTTGGTTACTGCATGCATGAAATATCTTTTTCCAACCTTTCACTTTCAATCCATTATTACTCTTGGCTCTAAGGTGAGTCTCTTGCAGGCAGCATATAGATGGTTCATATTTTCTTATCCATTTTGCCAGTCTGTGTCTTTTGATTGGGGATTTCAATCCATTAACATTCAATGTTATTACTGTAAAGGCAGTTCTTATTTCATCCATTTTGATCTTTGGGTTTTCTCTGTCATTTGATTTTCACCACTCTTTGACATTCTTAGTTACTGTTACTGATATAATCATCATTTCTAGACTCTCTTCCAAGCCGCTCTCTCCTGACTTTTCTTTTCAGGCTGTAATACTCCCTTTAGTATTTCCTGAAAATCCAGTCTTTTTGTTATAGAATCTCTCAGTTTCTGTTTCTCTATGAATATTCTAAACTCATCCTCACATTTGAAAGATAATCTTGCTGGATATAAAATTCTTGGCTGGCAGTTTTTCTCTTGCATTATCTTAAATATATCATACACTGCCTTCTTGCCTCCATGGTTTCTGATGATAAATTGGCACTTAATCTTATTGGTTATCCCTTATATGTTATGCATTGCTTTTTTCTTGCTGCTTTCAGAATTCTTTCTTTGTCTTCAGCATTTGACATTCTGATTAGTATGTGTCTCAGAGTTGGTCTATTTGGATTTATTCTGATGGGTGTACAATGTGCTTCTTGACATGGATATCTATGTCCTTCAATAGGGTTGGGAGATTTTCTACCATTATTTCTTCAAATATTCCTTCTGCCCCATATGTTTGCATGTCTTTTGCTGCCATTTAGTTCCCTGTGACCCTGTTCAATTTTTTCCATTCTTTTCTTCATCTGTTCTTTTGTATGTTCACTTTCAGAGGCCATGTCTTCAAGCTCACTGACTCTTTCTTCTGCCTCCTCAAATCTGCTGTTATATGCCTCCAGTATATTTTTAATTTCATTTATTGCATCTTTAATTCCCATAAGATCTGCTGTTTTTTAATATATGCTTTCAAATTCTTCTTTGTGCTTACCCAGTGTCTTCTTAATATCCTTAATCTCTTTAGCCATCTCACTGAATTTATTAAGG